>PVJA010008329.1:49163-65055 GCA_004027025.1 Myocastor coypus
TTTTTTTTTTTTTTTTTTTTTATTTTTTTTTTTTTTATTTTTTTTTTTTTTTTTTTTTTTTTTTTTTTTTTTTTTTTTTTTTTTTTTTTTTTTTGTACTTCCGAGGTTGTTTCTGCTCTCATTTCTTCTCTGGCTTTCTGCAGTTGTTGTCTTACTTCAGACACTATTAATTTAGGGATGATTTTTTTTTACTTCAAAGGTTATTTCTGATCTGGTGGTGTGGGGGCAACAGGCCGAGAGTTCCTACCTGCATACCCACTGGTTGGTCAAGGCTACTGTGGGAAAGGACTGAGTTCTGCTGGCTCAGCTGGGCTTCTGGTGAGCTGGGGGAGGTCTCACTTACCACAAATTTTTAACAAATAAAAGAAATGAGAAATGATGAGCATAAAGCAGAAAAATATGTATTGGGTGAACACAAAGAAGGAAAAGAAGAATATCTCTGAAAAGGGCTATCTATGAGGAAAAGAAAACACGAAATTTGAATATCAATAGAACTGTAAAACTAATGAAAATATTTACATGTGTACATATATTTAGATACACCTGTTTTGACTATCTATATTTATCATAATTTAAAAATGTAAATACATTGTGTATTTTTCTCATACCTTCTTTGCTATTAATTAAAGTATAATTAACAAAGCCTGCATAGGAACAAGTCATAAACTTCACCCTTACGGTTGCTTTTTGATCGCCCTATCTTTTCTTTTTCGTTTGTTCGTCTACCATGAGTTTTAACTCTTTTACTGACATACAGGATTCTCTAGTTTATTTTGTCTTTATACTATTAGGATGTTATAGTCTTTCTTTCTTATTAAAATGTTTGTAGGTCAAACACTCTAATTTCAGGGGATTCATGTACCTGTTGACATGATTGGCTGAGCACACGCAGTGTCTGAAAAGAGAAAAAGGTGTGATCAGCATGAACATTTGAACTAGCAAAGGGCCTACAGTCATAGTACCTATTGTCTTGCCCCAGTCAACTTCATTTATGTTCCTGTCCTCTCCTTTCCATGTGTAATGCTGATCTTACTTTACAGGAGTATCAAGGCTGGGCACGGAGTGGGCCGATTTGAGCGCTGTAAATAGTTAAGACCCCTTATCTCGAAAGGAGGTACAAGCTGATGATCTGCCTCTGACTTCTGGATGATTCTAGCACATGATGACCTGGACCTTGCTAAACTCTCATGCCTTAGCTGCACTTGTTATAATTAAGTATGTTCTGCAATCCTTTTTTTTTTCAGTCAGTGTGATCGTGCATGGGAAGTTGAAAGAAAAAGATATACCAAGAATGAGGGGGCAGCCCCCTTTGCCTCTGACTCTGTCTTGCTTTTGCTATCTTCCAGTGCCATCAGCTGTCAGCCTCTGGCGTGTCACCCTGCCATGTCACACTGCCATGAAGGGAGCTGATTAAAGACTGAAACATCCACAAACTGTAAGCTGAATAAACATCCCCTTACTTTAAGAAATAAAATAAACAAAAGAAGAAGAAGAGAGAGGTAGCTGAACTGGAAAAGAAAATTACAAATTCAGAGAAGGAGGGCAGAGGCTTACACTGCCTCTCTGGAATTAGAAATGAGGCACAAATTTATGTGACCACATACACCCATATCTTTTAGGTTTGGCAGAACCAGCAGCAAATAAATCATACAATCCACAATGAAAACTAGGCCAAGGTTTGCTTGTGAGCAGTTGGTTGAATATTAGTCACATTTGGATAATATCCTCTGAGGAAATCACACATTGGCCTGGCACTTGTCAATGAAGAAAGGAAGTGACAGTTAATTCAAATTGTACTGCCGTTGCTCACACGGTTTTATGTAAAAGGCAGGAAAAGAAATCATGAATCAGTATTCAGTTCAGTGAGGTAAGCGTGAACTGAGTTCCTATCATCCTTCATCTCATACTAAATCTCTATTAAGATGAGCAAGATTCAGCTCTTGGCTGCAAGTAGCTCTTGTGAAATAAGAACAAAAAATGCTTACTTATAATTATACATATGTGAAAAAAACAGAGTCATGACATATTGCATCCAGATTGCAAAGATCAGTATCATTTCGTTCTGGTCACTGAGTAAAATTCTCTTGAACTAAAAGAAGAAATGAGACAGAAGAAGTAAGCAGAAAGGGAGAGAAGAGATATTGCTCAAGATCAAAGTTATAGCAAATAGGTGGAGAATAGAAGGAATTGAAAAAAACAGAAAAGGGAGATTCTCTGGACAAATCAAATGAGAGATGTAGAAGATGTCTAATGACATTAATGTTATGTTTGGATCTAGGGATATTTATTTATGCGTAAATCTGTAAAATGAAGGAGAGGAATAGGACACTTAAAAAATATGTGACGGTTAGCACACTGGAATATTTACATATGATGTACATGTGCTTTCCTTACACCTTTCCAGAAAGGTTAAAATTCATTTGCTACCTTTAAATATTGTCTTTAATGAGTATTGATTTTGAGAGTATCAGACTTATTTAAGCTTTAATTTAACTGTTCATATTCTATTTTTTTAATTAAATAATTAACTTTGAATGCTGGCAAGAAAGCTCAGTCGACTAAGTGACAGCTCAGACGAGCATAAGGGACTGTGTTCCAGCATGCTGTACCAGTCCAATCCCTGGGCATGCTGAGCTGGACACCAAGTCCTGGCATGGTGGCACACATCTATATTCCCAGTGCTACGGAGGCTAAATACAGGAGGATCATGATGATTCTGTGCTTCATAGTGATACCCTGTACACGCTAAGGAGCAATGCTCGTAAGCTTGCAACACCTCAAAGTTTCTTTATCTATTATCTATCTATCTATCTATCTATCTATCTATCTATCTATCTACCTATTTATCTATTTATTTAGTACAGAGTCTTACTCCATAGCTCAGACTCATAATGCTACTCCTGTTTCAGCCTCCCTAGTGCTAAGATTACAGTTGTGCATCACCATGCCCAGTTTTGGTGCTAACATGGCATGTGGTACCAAGGGTCAAACCTGGGTCCTCAATCTTGACAGACAGGTATTTAGACCACTGAACTATCTCCCTATCCCTGAAACATTTCCTACTTAAAACAGTGTATAAGATAGATAATTAATGGGTGGTAAATTCATGCCTATGGGTGAATGAGAGAGGAAAGAGACTGGAAAATTTCATGTATGACCAAATAAATGGATCAAAATCACTCTAATGTATCAATTTTGAGATGCATGAATAGCAGCCTGTCAGCACGGTATTCTTTCTACTACAGCAATGAGCTGAAACTACTCAAGAAACATCAATACTCCCATTTGTTTTTCTGCCCCGACTTGCTCTTACTTTCCATTCTATGATGAACAAATATCTGCAGGTCAAAGCCAGAATTCATTTATGGCTCTATCACATAGGTGTCTGTAAGCAAAAGTTTTCATATCTGTAACATAAAAGTTCTAGTGATACCTGCCTTAATGGCTTTCAGACCTAGACCTGGACAAGAGATCAAAAGTGTCCTTTATGATCATAAAAGCAAAGGGAATAGTTTATAGCTATTATGTTCATTATTACTGGCATACTCAGTCACTTTTCCTCTCACAGGCTTTTGTTTTTAACAACCTAATAAATTATATACATAACTAAACCTCAAAGATTATCTTCCTAACATGTCCTAATTTTAAAAGGAATAACTTTAGTAGATTTCCAACAACACCGAAGAACTAATTAAATTAAGCACTACAATGAATTATTATAAGGGAGAAACAGTGAAGTACATGGATTATGAATAATGTTATCTTGGGTTCAAAATTAGCATTTCACTGTGAACTGGATAACCAAAATAGTATTCTTTAAACTTTCCTCATATGAACTGCCTCATTGACAAATCAAATATCAATGATGCTGATATTGTCATGAAGTTTTATGGATTCAAAACGAATTAATAAATTAAAAGTGATTTTAACCATGTGCTGCAAAAAATTCAGTAAATAACAACTATTAACTTGCTGTGATAGCTAAGACTTATTTCATGAAGTCCACTGCTTAGAATCTCAGATTCAATAAATCTGCATAACGTGCCATAATTTGTATTATAAACAAATTTCTCTAGTGATACTGATGCAAATCACTTGAAGTTCAAGAAATCAGAATTAGTTGGCACATGCAGAGCTAGCTATCATATTCTAGTATTTCTTGGCACAGATTATTTCAGCTATTGCGTTTCTTGTACCAGTTACATGTTTGTAGCATAGGTTTCAAAATTACATATGTCTATTACTCCATATTTTTATTTTGTGCACCTCTTTGCCTCACTTCAGATGCAACTCTGAGGTTTGGGTTGAGCCTTCCTGTAAGGAGGCTGTTTTTCCCCCTTTAAGAATACATACATTAAACGGGCTGGGGAGATGGCTCCATGGCACAAGTGCCTGCCTTCCAAGGTTGTGAGTTGAAACCCTGGTCCCGCAAAAACAAACAAACAACCCTCCCAAAACAAACAAACAAATAAAAAAATACTTACATTCAGTGTTAACACCCATTATCACCTAACTCCTATTGATGTTTCACTTTCCACCAATTTGCTCTATGTAGTACTTTCCTTAAGAAAACCAGAAAGGCCTTCAACTTGACCCTACAATTGTGTCTTTAAGGAGAACGGTGGGAGGAAATTCTGTATATTGTCACATAAGAGATGTGTCTCAAAATCCTCTTGCTCAGAGAACTCAAGCCCTTCTAACATTTTAGGTTAAAGAAACCTCCCATAACACATCAAGTTCAGAACAATCACCTAATGAACATTATCAACTTCCCTGAAATACCAGCTCAGGATAATCTATGATGAGTACCATGTGGTTTTGGAGGACAAGTTTGGTTTTTGCCAAATTCTCCTAGATAAGCTTTCAAATGTAAGCAGTGTTTACATAGGGAAACTTAGAAATTTCTAGTAAGGAAGTGGAAAATGTTTTGATTTAGTACATTTTCTGTGGCTATGATAAGACAGCTTATAGAGTTGAAGTCTGTGCTCATGGCTCAGATGACTGGGAATTTCAAGAGTACAATGCTGGTCTCTTCTCAGCTTCTGACGAAGATTTCCTGCTATTTCAACTGATGATGGAAGACAGATACGGATGTGGACACATGACAGAGATTTTAAGGAGCAGACTGGATTTATCATGACCACTTTGATGAAATCTTGTCTAGCCTCACAAGTATGAGAACTCCCTCCTTAGAGAGAGAATCCATCCTTTTTAGTGAACTGCAGTCTTACTGCCTTTCAGTATCATCACATTATGTATCAACTTTTAACATAAGGTTTTTGCAAGGGACAAACAAAATTTAAACCTTAGCCAAATGGCAGCCAACAGAGACTTAATTAGTCCACAGTTTACTGCTTTGGAAAAGTGTTGGTGTACCTCTGAAGACTTCTGTAGAAAGTATATATTCTTGTTTTTTAGTGTTGTTCCCCAAAAGAAGAGAAGGCTGGAAAATATACACCTCATTCATGGAAGCTTTAAGCTCTTCCTACCCACAACAGCCATCTCCTTATCATGAATACTTAAACACAACTAATGATGTGGTTATAAGACAAAAAGGATCATTGTAGAGAGGTGCATGTTCTTGAAGTATATGTCATAGACGTGAATGGGAAGACTATATTGACACATGAATAAACCTAGACAATAACTGCTTTACACACCTAATGCTAGTTTGAGTTTTCTCAAGCCCTGAGGCTTGAGAGCTGCCCTGATAACCTTAGAAAGGATACAAAATGAAGATAATGCTAGATTGGTATAAGTACATTAGAGCTTCATAGGAAAGATAGTTCTGCAAAACTATGCATCATGGAAGGATACAAGTAGATGAATAAAAACATACTATATACAAGAACCAAATTTTCCACATGGATGAGAGTAATTGATGGATACAGGATATTAATTTTTCAAGTGGTTTGTCTTGAGGAGTTAAAAATTTAAAAATGCATAATAACCAACTAAGGAAACATTGGTGACCATACCACAGAAACACAAAATGTTGTTTTAGTGACTTGAAATATTTCTCAAAGCAAAAGGGAATTAAGGAATAGAAAGAGTGAGAAAGAAGAGGATAGAAAAGGGGTGAGAAAAGGCATTGTGTACTTATATCAGCTCTTCATGAGGAGTGTAAACATTATGTGTTGCAAACACATTTTAGTAAATAAGAAAATTCAAACCATGCTATGGTAAAAACTTTGAAGCAGAAGCAATTTGGTTAAAGTAGCTCTCTCATTCATAGGCATTTACCACGTCTTGGTTCTAAAGCATCAAGAAGCTATTTGAGGTAGAAAAGATGCATTTAAAATTCTTAGCTATGAGTGTAGATGAAATTGGAAAGAGAGTCTGGAGAAAGAGAGAAATTAAGACACTGAAGGAGGAAAACAGTTAACTGCCAAAGGATGGGAAGGAAAGATTTAAAAATAAACATAAAGTAAAGTCAACAGGTTTTACTTGAATATTAGATACGAGGAGTGCGTTTACTGCAAGGCGATTTCCTTATTGTTAGTCTACTTCTGGTCACCTAGTAAATAACTGTCATGTGAAATGTGCCTTATTTCCTCCCTTCTTCCCTCCTTCTAGTATTCTAAGGATATTCTACAGAATAGTTAAACAAGTACAGAGGCTCAGACTAAATATGGAGCTCTTGGAGAAATCGTACTTTTCATCCATAGCATTTTCACTCTAGGATGGATAAGCTCTGAATTCCTAAGAAGAATGGAAAGTTTGCTTGTCCAAAGAGCTTATGATTTTGTACTATTTTATTTTATTTTTTAAAAAGGAAACAAACAAAAACTCCAGCCTTTTACTTTGCCTGTTTGTGCAAAGTATTTCTGCAATGCTAAATTGGTCCTAACTGCCTCAAAGAGTTGTTAGCATACTGAGCACATTTTCTTGAGGATGACTTTGAATTCTCAGATGAAAGTTTCTGCATCATGAAAAATTATAATTCAAATCAAAACATTTAACCTTTCATCCCCACATATCTTTGAGGTCTAGGGCTCTTGTGTGGATTCTAAGGAAAGAATCACAATAATTTTAAAATGCCCAAAAGTTTCCAAAGGCAATATGCCGGTGAAACATTTTCATCGGTGCTTTAAGTATAAGACTTAAGTAGCAGCATTTCCTAAAATATCTGTATTTTAAATGTTAGATAGTCTTTATTTTATTTTATTTTTACTTTTTCAGAACTGGGCATTGTACTCAGGCCCTTGTGCTTGCTAGACAAGTGCTTTTTCTACTGAGCTATCTCCTCAGCCCCAAATAATCTTTAAATAAAGAAAAATAATAATATGAGAAACATGTTTATTTTAAATTATTTTATTTTTATTTTTTAGCTTTTTGAGACAGCATCTCAGTATGCAGTTCAGGCTGGCCTTGAACTCACTTTTCTAGCCCAGGATGCTCTCAAACTCACACAACCCTCCTGCCTCGGCCTCCCAAGTGCTTGGATTACAAGCATGCACCACCACAGAGAAAAATGTTTTTGATGCTATCAGTTTTCATTTGAAAGAATGAATTTCTTCAGACTACATACTTCCAGATGAAAGAAATGATAAGAATGACAGCATAATTGTATTAAATTTTACTTAGTGAGCAAGTACTCAGGCAGTATAAATCCCAAGACCTGTACATGCATCTTAGTTTAACTATTTCCTTTCTGTTGGGAAAGAGTTTATTTTCTCTCTCAGAATCAAGCTTCACATTTTTGAAATCACAATAACATCTATGAATAGCTCAGAGATGACTGACTTCTGTTTCTGATGTGATTTATACCATTTATGTGAAGAAAATTACATATATATATAATATATATTATAAAAACTATATATATATACATATATATATATATATATATTATATATATTGTTTTTCACTGTCTTTTAACTTTATAAGCACACATGGAATTCTAAAACTTTTATCAGTGGTATCTTCATAGGATGACAAATCAGAGGTTTCATTTCCAAAACAATTTCATGATGAAAACCAGTGAGTGAGTGAAAAGGATCATTCTATTAATTATTGTGTGTAAACGTGTAATTTCAGACTTTCTTAAGAGATTCAGGGATTTTTTTTGTTGTTCTATTCTGAGCTAGATAAGCACGACAGCTTTAACTACAGTTAAAGTGCAGAGGCGTTTTGCTCTGCAGGTTTCTAGGAGGCTTATTCATAAGCAGTGTGAATTCCTTGTTTCAAAGAACACACTCTCACACTTGGCAGCAGCATGCAGACAGCATAGAAAGCTACTGACAGTCTGAGATTTTTGTTAGGCGAGGTCAATGGCTTCAAGGTCTGGGAGTCTAGGATAAGTTTATAAGGGAGAAAGTCTGGTCTCTTCCGGTACAAACGCATTCTCCAGTTGTTACATGACTGCAAAAAAAAAAAAAAAGGGCGGGGGACAAGAACGCTGGAGTTTTTGTCATTGCCTTCCTTATAAAATGCCACTCATAGCGGTTTTAGAGTTCCACATGTGCTATGCACTGTGGCATATAATCTTCTATTTCCACCTAGGCACCTATATTTCTTTGCTTCAAAAAGTGTCTCTTCCTACACTTTTCAACTTGAGGCTTGACAAGCATGACTGATCCCTTGGGAGACATCAAAGAATGGGTGAAACCCCAGTACTAATCAACTACTCCTTGCCCCCTGTCAAGAAGGGAACAATCACAGACAAAGCAGAAAGGAATGTGTAGAAAACTAGAAATTTTCTTGTGTATGCAATCCAGTCTTGTCACTTATATGATTAAAGAAAAGTGATGTGAGGAGGAGTAAATTAAAGATAAGGCAGAAAGCAAGATGAAAAATAAATTATCCTTGAATGCTAGTAGGGTGGAATGTTCTAGGCTTACGTTGAATATAACTAAAGATTCTATTAGAGTAATTTCCCTTTGTATTAGTTAGTGCTTACTAGAGTCAAACAAAGAGGATTGCAAAGAATCTGTCCATGTGCTGGAGCCAAGCCCAGGGCCTGGATTCCATGCCAGGTATTTTTTACCAGTGTAGCTGAAGGCGTAGAGTGTCAAGCAAAACGCTAAGCAAGTCTACACAGGAGGCTAAGGTATACACAATGAAGGATCAGTGGCTAGCTCCTGAGACTAGAGGGTCAGCTAGGCAGGCTGAAAAGCTGGTACTGGACGCCAAAGAATCCACACCAAGAACTTGGAGACTGTGCCCAAGGGAAATGCAAAGATCTGAGCTCCCAGCTGAAGTGTCTGTGCTACGGGTCAATAGAAGATGCTCAAGAGGAAAGAATGAGCAGAGCATCTCCTAAGAGAAACACAGCCATCCTGAGCAGAGGCTCCGTGGAAGAAAACAGCTGCAGCTGCACTGAGGGAAAGGTATATATGATCCTCCCGCTGTATTTTCCTTTTTATACTATAGCCCAGAACTCAATCCTGCTGGGTGTTTCTACCCTAGCTAACCATTAACTGACCTGTGCATTATCCCTTCTGAGTCATCAAGCAGCTAAGAGTATTCTACATTCAGCTATGTGTGTTTCTGTGTCCGTATCTAATCCTATATATCTATATCTTTCTATATTTGTTGCACCGCTGATGTAGTTGTTAGCCTGATAATATATTTCTGAATTGGTTTCTTTTGTGGGTTATTATAAATAAATTTCCTAGGTACAAAAATGAAACAGCAGTCAAATACACTGAATAGACTAACAATTTCAGTTGTACATTAATTGCTCAAATGAGATCATGGAGGATTTCCTTGAGAACTGGATCATTTTAATAGAATTACCCAATAGATTAAAAAAATAACCTCTTTAAATTGTTTTTCATCTATTTTTCTAAAAGAAATCAAATTATTGTATGGAAATCTTTATTAATATGAAGGAAACTATATTCTGACAAAGTACAATAATCATAGCAGTAGACTTCACATTTGAATGTGTAGTTAATGCCACACAAGAAGATAAGTGTTTTCTGATAAGGCCAACAGACAATCAATATGTTTCACTGTATTATATTCCCTGGAAAATTTTTCTTGACTTTTACTACATTTTGGAATTACATACTCTAAATACATACTTGATCCTATTCCATTATCTTATTTTTATTTTTATTTTATTTATTTATTTATTTATTTATTTATTTATTTATTTATTTGTCTTTTTGAGACAGGGTATTGCCATGCAGTTCAGGCTGGCCTTGAGCTCACTTTTGTAGCCCAGGCTGGTCTCGAACTCGCACTGATCCTCCTGCCTCAGCCTCCCGAGTGCTAGGATTACAGGTGTGAGCCACCACGCCCGGCTTTATTTTTATCTTTTTACTTAGTTCCACTATTTTATTTTCATAGCATGCAAAGCTCTGATTATTTCATTTTCTCCAAACTTTTCATCTAAACACTAAAAATTGTGCTTAAATCAAAACTAAGATTTATGTTTTAAGATTGCTTTTCATCATAGAGACTTGGTGTTCTTATTAAGTACTATGACTTTTCTTGCCAGTTTTATAATTATTTGTAAAATATTAACTGATTCTTCTCAGGTTTCAAAGAAAGCCATAAAGTCTGAGGAGTATGCCTAGTTGGATGAAGTTCCATAACTTCATTACAGTACAACTTGACAGAAGCCAAGAAGAGTAGAGTCTGAAGGTTTCTTGTTGTGACTCAGGTCCACAACTCATGTGAGATTCACGTGATTGGTGTATCTGTGCATTTTGAAGTCAGACAATGCAGTTCCACCTTGTGAAAGTTATAAAACAGTCCTTGAATATTAATATTCAAAGTGAGTAAGTATTTATGCCAATGTCTAAGAAATACCTTACATTGTTACTCTATAATAATTCAGTGAAAGAATTATGGAGTTCAAATTTAGCTCCATATTTATCTTTATAATCTCTTGTGTAACAGAAGATCTTGTTCAAATGTCTCATTACCACTCTGAAGCCCCCAAGGCCCTGTGACCTAACCAATGATGTTTTTTTCTCATATCAGGGAATATAAACTAGAATGTACCTAACTGTGACACTTTTAACTCATAACAATATTTTTATATTTTCTTCTTCCAAATAACACCTCACAAATTATAACTAATAGAGCTGACAGTTGTTTTGGAAGGATTTTTTTTGTTTTGTTTTTTTGGTTTTCTGTAAGTGAGAAGAGGGGGTAGGAAGATATTTAAAGTAGGACATGCCTACATTCTATACTAATCTAAGACTATTACACTTAGAATGAAGATTAACAATGTTGAATTCTCTACAAGTATGATTCTGTTGAGGGATGAGAAAGGTGCTCCCAGTCCTATAGAACAGTGGCTCTCAACCTTTACAATGCCGTGACCCCGCAATACAGTTCCTCATGTTGTGGTGACCCAAACCAAAAAGTAATTTTGGTGGCTACTTCAAAACTGTAATTTTAGCCGGGCATGGTGGCGGACGCCTGTAATCCCAGCACTTGGGAGGCTGAGGCAGGAGGATCGGTGTGAGGTTGAGACCAGCCTGGGCTACAAAAGTGAGCTCAAGGCCAGCCTGAACTGCATAGTGAGACCCTGTCTCAAAAAGACAAAACAAAACAACAACAAAAAAACCCAAAAAAGAAAAACAACAACAACAACAAAACAACTGTAATTTTGCTACACTTATGATTCAGAATGTAAATACCTCATATGCTTATGTAGTCTCATTGCTACAAATCAAACATAATTTAAACATAGTTATTAATCACAAAAACAATATTTAGTTATATGTTGAGAAATATTTATTACTAATTCCAATAAATAGAACTTCACCGTGGCATTGCATGGGTTTAAATATGTATTTTCCGATGGCTTTAGGAGACCCCTATGTTCTGGACATTCAACCCCTGCCAGGATCGTGACCCATAGGTTGAGAACCACTGCTATAGAACAAGTTTCTCCTGCTTTCATTCTTTTAGCAAGGAATCCCTTGAAAATCCTAAAAAACTTATATGAAAGTACATTGTGGGCCCATTAATGAAAAAGTGTTTTAGGTGTGATTATAAGACTGAGGAGGAAAGGAGGATACTATACTGTAATATCTTAAAGTAATGAATACTTTGATGTATAAAAACTAATCCATGAATCCAGATAAATCTAATATCTACTGAGGGTTTCTAGCCTGTTGCTGATATAATGGCATGTACCATTGTTTCCGTGTCACAGATCCATACCATTCCTTCTGTTGTCCGTAGTCTGCAATGAAAAGAACAGTTTATAACAAAATTTCCTTTCCTTTCCCACCAGAAATCCTGTAATTTGGCTGCAGCCTGAGTACTTAGTTATGAATCCAGTGGATAGAATATCTCCATAACCGCACTGGCAGAAATGTTGAAATGCATTCATAGGTCTTGTGGAGAACCCTGCAGGCTAGTATCAAAGTACTTCTCTATAATCTGCTTTGGTACACATACCTGGATTGGAATAAGCTGCAACATTTAATTCTTCTGGGTTAGTTTGATATTTTTTGCCATCCTTGTAAACATGTACGTATGTATGTATGCATGTATGTGTTATTTATCTATGCATTTAGGCCAAGGGAAGGTAGGAGGTACCATTACTGAACGCCAGAGGGCGCAGTCACATGCACTATTATGCAGATGGCTGAAATAACAGGATCCTTTGAGCCTAGAGGTTTGAGATCATGTTTTCTATTATCTGAAGACATCACCTGAGAAAGAAGGCTTTCTAGTATTTTACCAGTATTTTGTGTGTTCAGAAGAAGTTTTTTTTTTTTAATATATATTTTTTAAAATTTATTTATTTTTCTTGTTTCAGAACCTTTGTTTGTTTATTCACTAATTTTTATGGCCAGCTCAGCCCGCCCTGAGGGCAGGGCTGGCGCAGCATGTGGTGCCAGGGATTGAACCGCAGTCCCTGCAGCCGCCTGTAGGCGCTTTAGACCACTGAGCCATCCTGCCGGGCCCCCAGAAGAGGTTTTGAGTACGATTCCTCCAATCCAGAAGCAAATGTTTGCAAAGACCATGTCTATGATCTGCTAAAGAATTATACATTTTTTGTTGTTCCTTATGCTGGGAGCTCATTCTCACCCTTCCGCTTATTTTGCTAAGTGCCTTCACAATGAGCTTTACCCCTAGAAATGGAAAAGAAATTCACAAACTAATCTGTGAATTTGTAGGTGGACCAGATATAATTTGGATCCAGCCGGAATTTCTAAAATCCATTAATCTTTTTTTATCTGACCATAGAACTATTCTATTATGACATTAACTGTACTGAAGTTACAAATAAAAAAGAGAACAAAATGGATATATTACACATGCTCTGACTTCCAGAAAGCTACTGCTTCATGGTCAAGGCTGATATTAATTACTAATTATTTTAATAATAAATGATATACTATAGCTGATGGAAGTGGCAGTAAATATTAAGCATTTGATCTGATTTTAAGATCTCTTGCAAAGCCTCCTTGAAGATTTCAGAATTAAACTAAAATACAATCATAAATAAAGGCAATTTATTAAGGAAAATGTTGGTAAGAATTACATAACCAGTGTAGCACTTGAAGAAGTTCAGTGAAAGAATTAGTAGGCCAGGAACAATGTACACAGCTGAGGCTGGAGACGTCTATAGTTTTAGGTACAGGACTTCCATGCCACATTGAGCACTTTAAAGCATATTCTTCTACAATGTAGGAGAAATTTTTGGAAGTTTTCAGGGGGGATAAAGTTCATAACTATGTTTGAATTTTTGGGAGATCATTTTGTTTATGTTATGAGATCAAATTAAAGGAAATTAAGAGTGTGTCATGGATAAAATTGGGATTCTATTTGTAGAATTTAAGGAAACAGACATGGCTGAGAAATTTATCATCCTAGACAATACTAATCTAGCATGGATTCTGAAGATATTGTCTCTTTTTTTTTCCCACTAGTTATGATTTGTGTCTAGATGTCTCCCTGGAAATGTGTTCATAGACCTTTTCAGAGGTGGCTGAATCTAGAAGGTGATACTGGGGTAAAGGAGGCTGGGATTAAGGGTGGATGATTGCTGGATGAATCCGCTGATTGCATTGGCACCGTCCTAACCCTGGAAGATTGGAAAAGACAAAAGGATTCAGAAGAGACTCATCCCGTCACTTTCGCTCTTGTCATTTTTACTCCCTTCTGTAGCCATGAATGGTTGCCCCTCTGCCATGTGCCACCCTGACTTGGAGACAGTAGGATATGGTGTGAAAGCTCTACAAACTAAACTGCATGAGCCTTTTTCCTTTTAAATTTGGGTATTGGGTATTTTGTTTTAGCATCGCACACACACACACACACACACACACACACACTGAGTAACCCTTTCTTTTTTCCTTTTTGTTTTAATGTATTTAGGATAAGCTCTCCATGGTCTCACTACATAGATCAGAGTCATAATGATTCTCCTATTTTCAACCTCCCAAGCATTGGGATTATAAATGCGCTACCATGCCAGTCTCAATCACCTTCTCTGTGTACCCTGGGGCCAGGGAACAAACCCCCACCTTCATCTGCCTAAGCAAGTGCTTTAATCTGCTGAGCTATCTGGCTGGCTTTCTTTTTCCCTCTTAACCTCCTTTCTTTCTAGATGTTTTGTATTTCCTTCTGAGTGAATGTCTGTTATGAAAGCTTTTCCAATCATACTCTACTCCCTTTCCCTGCAGTGTCCACTCCCAAAGCTGCCCACACAGCCGGGTACCCATTAGGTGTGTTATGGTATACACTTTTGGGGGTCAGCTGTTGCAGCAGAAATGGAAGCCTCCCAAAGTTAAAAAAATATTACCTTTTGTAAAGTTCAATTTCTGACTCAAAGGCATGAAATGTCAAGTTATGGCTTAAGATTAATAATGGTAAACATTACAATCAATTTCTCCTATTTTTATATTATATTTTCAAACATTTTGCAACTGCATTAGCCATAAATGAATTTTATTTTTCTGAAATACTGCAAATGTCATTGTTTTTCCCATGGATGCTATTACCTACTATTTCAATTGTCTCACTAAAGATTAACTTTCATATCTATCTCTTGAGAAAAATAGAAATTGCCCACATAAACATCTGTCTATTCAAGCTAGTTCGACATTTTCTTCTAAGTCATTGAACTTATTCTAAGCTTTATTGCATATTAAATTTTGATAGATTATATGGTAGACCATCTCAGTTACTTTCCTCTCTTTGCTGGGACAAATGCTTGACCCTCAAAACGAGGGTAGGGTGCCTGGCGGGATGACTTAGTGGTCTAAAGCACATGCAGGCAGCTACAGGGACCACGGTTCGATTCCTGGCACCGCGTGCTGCGCCGGCCATACCCTCAGGGCGGGCTGAGCCAGCCATAAAAATAAATAAATAAACAAAAGTTCTGAAACAAGAAAAAAAATAATAAAATAAAATAAATTCTTAAAAAAAATGAAGAAAGGAAAGGTTTATTTAGCTCACAGTTTGTGGAGATTCAGTCCATATTCTGCTGGCCCAAAGCTGATTGGAACAGGGCAGTGAGCATCAGGTTGATGGTGGCAGAAAAGTAGCAATCACGACAGAAGCCACTGACCAACCGTCTCTCTTTATATTATATTCAGGCTCTCTGCCTCAGGCTATCCGCCTTAGGCTACACCCATCATCCCGGAAGTACCTGGACCCATAATCCCATCAGTACTAAACCACATAATCCCAGGGATCATGGATTAAGTCTTAAACTCTAGGTTAGTACTAAAACACATAATCCCAGGGATCATGAATCAAGTGTCAAACTCTAGAAGTCCCTTCTCAATGATTGCATGGGGCTTTGGAGGGACAACTAGACATAAACCGTAACATAGACTTTGTATTCTTTTTTTTTTTTTTTTGAGTAGAAAAATGAACTTTATTTATTTTTTTAATTTAATATTTTTTATTGTTTAAATTTAACAATGGTTATATTATGTATTTTCATCATCAGATCAGTTTA
>PVJA010008330.1:0-64834 GCA_004027025.1 Myocastor coypus
AAAAAAAAAAAAAAAAAAAAAAAAAAAAAGCATTAACTACTCTTTGGGCCCGGCGGGATGGCTCAGCGATCTAAAGTGCCTCCTTGGGAAAGCTTGGGAGGCTGCAGGGACCGCAGTTCAATCCCCAGCACCACATGCTGCGTCAGCCCTGCCCTTGGGATGGACTGAGCCAGCCATGAAAATGAGTGAATAAGCAAACAAAGGTTCTGAAACAAGAAAAAAAGATAAATAAAAAAAAAAAAAAAAAAAAAAAAAAAAAAAAAAAAAAAAAAAAAAAAAAAAAAAAAAAAAAACATCAGTGAGTCTCTATGTTTGTCCACCTTTCGCACTAGGTCTGGATGTTAGCAACAAGGGAACATCACTGGACAGTAGCAGGCTACACTATGATCTTCAGAACTTGCAGAACTAAGTTTCTATTACTTTTTTTTTAAAAGTATGAGGCATTTTGTCATAGCAGCACTAATTGGTCAAGAAAGTATAAGATGAACTGGCTAAAAATTCAGTAGTCCTTTAGTATTTTTCAACTAATTTCTTCAAGTTCTTGTTTGTAAATTCAAGATGCTGCAAGTGGGAATAACTCTACGGAGGAACTAGGTGACAGACTGGCTGATCCAAACAGCTGGAGCTGGTAATACCGTAGCACAATACTTTTTCTGGAAAGAGGGTACCTAGCATGCAGGGAGAGCTCTAAGTTCTGACTCTACCATTCAACAAAAGGAGGTAGAAGCAGGCAGCTGCCTGTTACTAAAGTACCACTTGTGGATTTGACGGCCTCTCATAAAGTTAAGTCTGCCTACTACTCTAGCCCTGTGTGATCCCAGTTTGGGTACAGGAAGTGAACAATATACCTCTGTCAGATCCTGCATGTGACAGGCACTGCAGTCCAATATCAAAGCACTGTTAATGCGATGAGCAAAGACATTATTGGATTAGTTTTTATTTGACAAGGAATGTCTATCAATACTAAGTTCCCTTTCAGTTCTTTTCCTATAGAATAGAGGGACTCTGCCCCCTAAATTCCTTCTTGCCTGTCACCTTTCTGATAATGAATATTTTAGGTCCTCCCACTGATTTCTTTCCTCATTCTTTGTGCAGATGATCTTCATAGGAGATGGCTTCATCCCTTCCTGTCTGACCCTTCCTGTCCCATTCTGGATGGACACCTGAGGTGTGTTGCTGCCCCTCATCAAGCAGCACTCAGATGTGCAGTTGTGGGATGAGTAATGAGGGAGAAATAGAATTCCTGTGCCTTGACCTACCTAACTACATTTCTGATTTTCCTAGCTAAAGGTTTATTTGGGGCTGCATTTTGTTTTGTCGAGTTTGGTTCAGTTTATCAACCACAGCATGATATTGACTCATTTAGTTTCTAGCCAAAGGAAATGCCTAAGCAGTTTTTCCCCATGTAATTTCTTAGTAGACCTGAGTAAATAAAGAACTTCTCATACGCATTAAATTCCATCTTGTTAGTTTCATTTTCTCCACTCTAGTCTTCAGCTCATTAACTATCCTATCCCGTTATTATTCTACATAGCTCCTTCAAGTTAGATCAATTTTTCAAGGATTCCCGTTACTGAACACATAACTAAAATGTTTAAATATGACAGAGGCAACACAAGACCCTGAGACTTGCCACGAGGTGCTTCTTAACAGGCTGAAAGACACTCTGAAACAGCATGGGTATGACCATCCAACTACATATGAATTCACCTAATTAAGCTAAAATACAGCTCACATTATTCGATGTTTTCTAATGCAGGATCTTGTCAAATGCTTTGTGTAATTCAAAACACACAAATTATGCTGTATCCACTTCATCTTCCAGTCTAGAAACTTTCGTCAAATGTAAAAACAAAGCTCGTGGAGATAGCTTACTCTTGGGGGGTACTATACTCACCCTTATCTGAGGTGCAAAACCTCAGGTGTATTCAAATTGCCCCCTTTTCAGACACAGCATAGCACTTTGTTTCAGGTTCTGGAACCTGGGCTTGGATCTTTGCTCTTCTCCCTACTGACTATGTCAGTGTGATCAGACTGCCTCTCAACCTGGGTGTCAGGTTTTCCACTAGTGATTTAAATTCACATTATAGGACTGGTTTGAGGACTGAGAACATTTACAAAGCTTTTAGAAGCATTTCTGACACCTTGGTAAGTAATATGATTCTAAACGTTGGAAGGTGTTTGGGCTGTGGATAAAAATACAGGACCTATTGTCCTATAAATAGTATTTGTCTCAGTTTAGGTTCCCTGGAATCTGGCCCTGATATGAGTTGCAGTAGAAATGGTTTATTTGGGAGGAGAGGTGAATAAATACTGGTGTAGTATTTGGGACTGAGTCAGCGAATAATACTGTAGGAAGAGTTGACCCCTGCAGACAACAGGTTAGTTCCACTGTAGGACTCTGGGAGGGAACTCTGAATAAGTCTCAAAGTTATCTTAACTAAGGCAACAGAAAACTAGAACTATTCATGAAGCTTCCATTCATCTTTGTCAAAGACTGCTCCAAGGATATGACCTCCCAGAATCTCTCCAAGAGTTGAGTGTTCCCAGACCAATAAAAGAGTTCAAAGCAAGTATTCTCAGTATGTAAGGTAGTTAGTCCTGATGGGATATGAGTGAGGCACCCAAGCATGGAACACATTACCTTAAGAATGAAATTAGAAAAAATGTCCAGCCACTAACAATCTGCATTATCTCAATATTGAGAAATCAAAACAATAAAAAGAAGCCAGCAAAAGAGACTTAAGAGAGGAAAGTGAAGAAGTCAGAGGACGAAATCCAAATTAAAGGTACTTGAAGCAGAAGAGCTCAACCATGTTCATGTGTCCAATGCTACAGAAAAATGAAGTAGGGTGAGTCCTGAAAATGGACTATGGGATTTGGCAGACAGAACACCACTGCTGATCTTGAGAAGTTTGGGAAATGTGGTTTAAGACATGGAATGAATTCAAAACTGAATTGGAAGCAGCCTGTTACTCAAATGGTTTTGTTCTCTAGGAACACATTGGTGGGTAAAGAAGGCTTATGGGTTAAAAAGAGAACTTTTGTGTATTTGCATATTTAAAATAAAAATGTTGCAGCACTATCACATGTGGATAGGACTGAAATGAGCACAAGAGTACTCATGATGCAAGGGAAAGAGTGGGAATACTGTATACAACTGGAAGGGGTGTTCTTTGGGGTCTAGAATATTTGTACATCAATAGTGACAGAAAAGGGAAAAGATATGGTCATGGATCCAGACAGGTGGTGGAATGTGTCTCTTCTCATCTGTTATAAGCTTGACAGAAGCCGGACGTGGTGGCGCACGCCTGTAATCCCAGCACTTGGGAGGCTGAGGCAGGAGGATCAGTGCGAGTTCGAGACCAGCCTGGACTACAAAAGTGAGCTCAAGGCCAGCTTGAACTGCATAGTGAGACCCTGTCTCAAAAAGACAAAAAAAAAAAAAAAAAAAAAAAAAAAAAAAAAAAAAAAAAAAAAAAAACGCTTGACAGAAATAAGGAAGTCCACTGGTATTTGATGGTTGGGAAGAAGGTGTTGGAAGACTGAACAGGTAGAAGATATGAAATAACCACTTAGGGTTGGGAATTTAAGAGGTGAATAAATAAAAATGACCAGGAAAATCAAAGACTGATGTGAGGTTGGAGGTCTTAAAAGGAAGAGCGGTCAGCATGCTTGTGTCTTTTTCTTTCTTTCTTTCTTTCTTTCTTTCTTTCTTGCTTTCTTGCTTTCTTGCTTTCTTGCTTTCTTGCTTTCTTGCTTGTTTTCTTTCTTTTTCTTTCTCTCTTTTTAGCTAAATTCAGTGATGGAGTAAAGGTAAATTTCATTTAACTAACTTTTGGTATGCTTTATTTAAACTGCCAGCATATAATCTAGTACAGGAAGATAACATATAGCAACTTGCTAAGAAATAAGTTCTTTAGGAACATGTTCATAATCCTAAGTTTCAAGTCTAGAAAATATGAAAGAACTAAAAGAAACAAATGACGATATGAAGTTTTTTTTTTTTTTTTTAAGGTATTGTCAATAGGGCCATATTCATACCTTGTTTTTTTTTTTTAATTTTATTTATTATTTTTATTCTTGTTTCAGAACCTTTGTTTGTTTATTCACTCATTTTTATGGCTGGCTCAGCCCGCCCCGAGGGCAGGGCTGGCGCAGCATGTGGTGCCGGGGATCGACCCGTGGTCCCTGAACCTGCCCAAGCTTCCTAAGCAGGCGCTTTAGACCACTGAGCCATCCCGCCAGGCCCATGAAGTAAAAGTTTTTATGCACTCTACTCAAACCATTTTGAAAGTGTTTCTCTGCAAAAACTGACGTGGAATTTGGTAGAAAGCACAGCAGTACGCTAACCCACTTGGTCCCCAAAATGTTGTAGGCTAGCTCCATACTTTAGTGGATCCTATGGCTGCTAATGAGCTAATAATCAGAACCCAATACATCATGTAACTGCAAAAATTGGAAGTAATCTGTTCCAAACAAGCAAAGTGTGTGTGGAGTTGCTCCACCCTTTTCTAAAAGTGTTTTACACTGGACATTTGGCAGACAAAACTTACATCCTTTTTTTTTTTTTTTTTTGTCTTTTTGAGACAGGGTCTCGATGTGCAGTTCAGGCCGGCCTTGAGCTCACTTTTGTAGCCCAGGCTGGTCTCAAACTCACACCAATCCTCCTGCCTCAGCCTCCCAAGTGCTGGGATTACAGGCGTGCACCACCACGCCCGGCTCAAAACTTACATCCTTTAATGAGCTTCTGCTAAAGATTTTAGAAAGAAATTTCCTGGAGACCTGAAGCTGAGTAATAAGAACCTTCATTATATCCTCGGTCAATGGAAGTTGAGATGTTGTCTTTCAGCCCTAGCATCTAGTTTCTGAGAAGATCAAGTAGAACATTTGCGAGTGTTCAGAAGGCATTCACAGTCAAGGGAGGTATGCAACGGAGTGGGAAAGAGTGGCCTGAGTACTGTTCTCCTCCCAAATCTGTCCGAGTTCCAACTCTCAAGGCCTGAGAATGTACATTTATCTGGACAGTCTTTGCAAATGTAAAGGGAAGAGATGATTTTTGAGTAAGGTGACCCTAAGTGACTGGTATCTTCACAAGAAGAGACTTGAGACACACAGACACAGGACAAGGTGACTTCAAGACAGAGGTAGAGAATGGAAGCATAAGTGCTAAGAATTTCCAGAACTTCCTCCCAACTCTGAACAGATTCTTCTTCCTCACATGGTCCAGAAGGAAGCAACACCACTGTCATCTTGCTCCCAGACCTCTGGCTTAACAACTGGGAAAAAATAAGTTTCTGTTATCCTAAGCCACAGACTTTGTGGTACTTTGTTATCGTTGCCCTAGGAAACGGAGTGAACCCATATTTCAGTAAATAAAAAGTAAATGCTGGAGGGAAAAGACAATGACTCATTCTTGGGGCTGGGGAAGGACACTGGGCCCATCTAAAATTCCTGAAACGTTGGGACTTTTCCCTTCTGTTTCTCTGGAAGAATATGCCTCCTTTTCCAGAAACCACACACATCCTGACCCTCTGGACAGGCGGAGATTAGTTTTATTCCACTGTCCCATTTCCATGAATGTGTTTACAAATATTTTGTTTTATATCTATGGCTTAGTCAGCCTGATCCTGCAGTCCTGGAATTTGGGTTGTGGCAGGTTTGGGCCAAGAGATCTGTTCTTGAAGATGACACACACACTGCCGTACCTGTACTGCACATCCTTGGGTTCCTGACCTATCCAGAATGAAAGCGCTAACAGCCAACACTGGGCCTTTTGTGCTTCTATTCAGTGGGTGTTTTCATATTTTTCTGTTCTCTGTTGTAAGTGTTCCCACTCTAGGGGCTTTCCCTGCTTATCCTGCAAGACTTGCCCAAAGGCTTTTGTTCTGTCCTCCAAAACCACAAAGTTAATCACGGCTTCCGTTATAGCTCCCTCCCCACCTCCTTTCTGTTTTACTTGAAATGTTTCAGAGGCATCATGATTTATTGAGTCTGGTCAGCAGTACTTAAATCTAGAACCTAACTCAATCCTTTTTATATAAATTAATTCAAGTCTTTTTAGGAAATCTACAGTAACTACTTTCTAAGTTTTTTCTAAAGCATACAACTGTCACTATGATTTAACTTCATGTATTTTAGATTTCAAATAATTACAATTTGACAAAAGAAAGTGACATAGAAATTACTGAGACCTACATGAATAAAGAGTTGAGTCTAGAATATTTGGTACTTGATTTTTTGCTATGATGGTTAGGAAGACTTTTTTTCCTGCAGATGAAAAAGGCAGTTATCTCTAGGATCACAAGTTCCTTGCACACCCTGAGGGTAGGTTTTTCCTACTTGGGATTAGAGGCCAACAAATACTTTTCAGAATTGATTGCCAAATAAGCACATCAAGTAATTAAACTTCTCTTGCTTTTGAACAAACTTTTGTGGGCCCATGACTAACTTTTCTGCTGCTTATCTGCTATATAGATTGCTGTCAGAAATACTCAATCCTTTCCTCTCTTATTCTACAAGGGGAATATCCTTCTCCGAATCCTTCATATTTTTGTAGTTGGCATGTGTGACAAAAATAAGGGACCTGTAACATGCATGAGTGGTTAGACCTATCTTATCCACATTTCAATTCCTTGAGGAGAATGTGACTCGCAACGATCAGTCAGCAGATGATAGGTGACAAGGTGCGAAGAGCTGCTTTGTTAGTGCACAGCTCGGGGAGATCAAGTGATTGCTACTGAGAGGTATTGAGTTCTAGATGGTTTGTGACATAGAATTTTTGTGGCAATACTTAAGTGACACAATATCTTTATTTTATCAAGTTTTGTTTCAATCCACTAGTAGTTTTGACTCTAAAAGATGCAAATATTGTATTTTCTTATAGGCATCTGCTCCAGTGGCATAGTGTACCTCAGAAAAATGTATTTTTCAATTCTTCACACTGTATTTCCTTATGAGTAGAGGGCAGAGCAAACTGTGATGGATTTGCATGCACAAGTATTTGATGGAGTACAGAGGAATTTGATTCTGGTCTATCTATCTATCTATCTATCTATCTATCTATCTATCTATCTATCTATCTATCTATCTATCTATCTATCTATCGGATCAAAGACTCCCGACAGCTTGAAGATAGGTGACAGTAGCCAGCGGCTTAGTGAAAACTAGTATACTCAACTTTATGCTGTAGACATTTTTCATTAAAAAAATGACTTAGAGGTGTGAGCAGGTAAGAGAATCCAGCAAGGGATGCTGAGGTCCTACATGGATGGCTTAGGGTCCCCAGGCCTGAACCAAAGAGAATGTGCAGTTATCAAAACTTGGTGAGCTGCAGTTTTGGTGATGAGGCTGCTGACAGAACCACAATGAGGCAGTGAGTTGAAGGGAATATAGGGGATATATATGCTGACATCTCTGTCCTCACCCTGACCACCTGAGCCACAGTCCACAGAGGGCAGTGTCCAGGACAAAGAACCTGGCAGAGAAGCCCCAGTGGATCTGTGGACAGTCCAAGGGTGATCAGAACCGATGCTTTCAAACACTTCCCCAGGTTTCTTCTGCAAAAAGTGTATGGGAGAAGGAAGCACAAGGATGGAGCTGTATTTATAAAGAAATTGTTTGCATGGAGCTTAAAAAGTCATTTGGAATTCTAATTTTTTTAAAAAAAGAATTAGAGAATCTGTAACAGGACAAGTAGTTATCTGTGCACAGAAATAAGACTCATAGCACTTTTAGAAAACGGTCATGTGGCACTGAAAGGCACCAGTGAAATTAACATTCAAATACCTGAAAACTACCTTGAGGAAGGATACGGAAGTGAACTTCAAGTTGCTAGATTCTGAGCTGGGATTTCAGGAGAAATATTTATGTGGATAGAGACACAAATGATACATTGGTGCCGGCAGTTCCCAAGCTGCTAAATGCTGACGATTTCAATTTGGAAATAATTTTCTGTTTCATTCTCTAATTTGTTTCTTTGGTTTCATTCATTCATTCATTTGGTATGGCGTTTCACTACACAATTAAGACTCAGTGATCCTCCTATTGATGGAGTATTGATACTACTTAAGAGTATCAGTCCCTGATGCCCATCCGTAGGGAAGTATGTAGTTGGTTCTGTTTACTCGTCTTGAGATCTGGCCCACGGCGGGAGGAGTGTCTCTAGTTGGAAAGTCACCTTGTCTTCCATGTCGTCCTTGAGGGCCTGACACTGTCTATAACATTTCTATCTAATTCAGCTGCCTATAACACTGTTTTCAGCCTCCTCAGCGCTGGGATTGCAGGCATGCGCCACCATGCCCAGTCTCAGTGGCCAGGTCAGTGTGCCTGGGGAGATGGGTCAGGAAGACATACGGTGCTCGGAACTGAATCCTGGTCCCTGTGCTTGCCTAAGCAGGTGCTTAATTCACTGAGCCATTTCACTGGCCCTATCTTCTGGTTCCTAACTATAAACACATTACGTGAAGATATTTACCAACCTTGTCAACTCATGACACATTCGTAAACCTAAACCAGCCAGAATATTCTTATAATTGTTAATGTCTATGAAGGAGAGCAAAGAAGGCAAGAATGCTTATTTCATCAGTTTGCACATAAATACATGCATACATGTACATACATGCACATATGTACACCAGCATAAACTATTTCTCTTTAGCAACATTACCCTCACAAAAGTGGACAAAACAAAAACTAATTGAAGATAGCTCTTATTATATACAGAATAATCTTAACATGCTAGGAAATACTGTATCCATCATACCCATTTGAGAAATCAATTAGCTGACTCTCCGCCTGAATGCAAACATGAGACACATGTTCTTAGCTTGGGGATTCTTAAAACTAAATCTTTACCTGAGAAGAATTTTCTAAACATATTTCAAAGGTAGTACCAAGCATTTATTTTTCAATAAAAATAAATGAATTCTAAGACTTTAGGAATGCTCGATGTGAAGTAAAATATAGTTATCAGATTCACTAGTATCTTTATCTTTGGAATTTTGCTGAGTTTGCTTGATAATAAGCAAGCCTAGGTTATGTCTCCAGAACAGACCCCAAGGCTTGTAGGCACCTCAGGACTTGGATGAGGGACAAAAATAAAGAGAAGGAAACCACAGGGAACTGGAGTTCATTGCTGTGGCCAGCTTTATAAGGGGGTATACATACTTCACAGTTTCTAATTCTTTTAAGAGGAAAAAAATAATAAGAACAAAGACAAAAATAAAGCAACACAGAATAAAAATGGTATGGAATTTCAAAGAGTAATTAGCAATAGTTGTTATACAATGTATTGTTATCATCAAATTTGTTGCTCAGACAACCAGATATAAGTATGAAGGATTCTAATTCTAGAGGATGAGACAGCTGGAGACTTTAGCTACTGGCCCCCATCTATCTCTGGTTAGAGGGTTGTTCTTCGCTACTTAGATCGTCATACTCTTACTTGCGGCCTGTCCAATACCCAGCATCCTCCTATAGTCAGTGAAAGCATTCAGATTGAGATAACAGGCATTCTGGATTCTTTTCC
Organism: Myocastor coypus; assembly: GCA_004027025.1. Classification (NCBI taxonomy): domain Eukaryota; kingdom Metazoa; phylum Chordata; class Mammalia; order Rodentia; family Myocastoridae; genus Myocastor; species Myocastor coypus. The sequence goes on from PVJA010008330.1 coordinate 9,530, forward strand.
TGAGACAGGGACTCATTATGTAGTTCAAGCTGGTCTTCAGCTCACTGTGTAGTCCAGGCTGACCTCAAACTCATAGTGATCTTCCTGCCTCACCCTCTCAAGTGCTGGAAGTACAGGAATGTGCCACCAGACTCAGTGAGATATAGGCATTTGCAGTAGAAAGCTATCAACATGTATATTAGTAACTGTGGAGATACATGCAAGGGACTTTCAATGAACTTGCTTTCATGGCATACCTGATTACAAATACTCAAATAAAATTTCATCTTAATGGAAGAAAACCAAACAGCAGATAATTGAACACTGCTAGAAATGCTAAGAGTAAACTGTAACTTTCTTTCCAAGAAGAGTCCTTGTGTACTTCTCCTCAGTCCCTAGGTAGTAAATCTGTTCCAAGGGAGATGTGAGGAAATGCGTGCTTCTCTTCTTGGAAGATACCAGAAGCAGGTCAGGGATCAACTTCCAGAGCACAACCAGACAGAATAAAATCTTTCTCAATGAGAATTCAGTACCTCTATTCCAAGAAAATAGTAACTTTTTCTCATGCTATAAATCTTAACCATTTAATTATTGTTTTTATGAGCTGAAAGCCCTAAGATTTATGAAAGGGACACTGTTACCTTTTGACTTCAGCACAAGGGTTCCTTTTGATAAAGTGATAAGGACAAAAAAGTATCCGTCAATGACATTTACTAAAAGAAACTATAGGTGGCATGTTCTGCTTCAAATACAATACCTTTATGTGGTTGCTATGGCTTTATTCGAACACGTCATTTAATTAGGAAAATGTGGGAAGGAGCATAGCTGTTGAAGTAGCAGATGGCTGGGTGCTTGTGCAGCATGGCTTGAGTTGTACCAGATCAACAGTAGACCATGCCCGAAGACTTACCAATTACTGTCTCTTCAAGGAAATCACATTTTCTTTAAATAGACACTAAGAGCTGTATTCATGCACACATGTGAAATGTGTTAACTATGAATACTTCATTGGCCAATCACAACACTTACTGGGCACCTGGTAAGTGTAATATTAGTATGAATGATTGTAAGTCTTTATCAGTGGGGTTCCAATTAGTGAATCACCTGTATTTATGTTATATTTAGCTGTTATGGAAGAAAACAATGACAAAGACATAGTCTAAGAAGTAACATTTTATTTGTCAGCCTAATCTGTTTCGTTCTGTGCTCATACCTGGAGTGTAAGCAGTATGCTGCACAATTTGTACTGCAGCTTCTTCCAACCTAAACAATATCAAGTACTGGTAAAAATATGAAAATATTAGAACTCACATGTACTGCTGATGGAAGCAGAAGCTAGCATGCTCACGAGTCCTGCAGCTACCTTCTGCTCTGGCAAAAGCAGTCCTAAGCAGCTGCCTGGTCAGCTTCCTGCAGCTGAGTCAAACTACTTGACATCTATAACTTAAAGATGGATGTACTGGTTTCATGGTTTCTGAAGGCATGTAGGTAACTGTAGCTGCTATAATTACCCAATTATACGTGTGTATGTTAATGAATGTATATTTTACCTTAAATTATAAAAATAATAAGTAGAGAGTTTGGGGATTGGACAGCATAGATGAAACATGAGTGGCAGAATAATACTATTAACTTGAGCAGTGAATAAGTAGGGTTCATTAGACTAGCATTCTGTGTGTCTATGTTTGAAATTTTCCACCAAAAGAGTTGGTTAAAAAAAAAAAAAGTCATGAGACAACATTTGAGGAATGAAATACAGCCCACTACAGCTGGAGCACAGCATCTTTTCCATGCTTCATCTCGCAGGAATTTTCCCAGACAGTGGTGAATTAAAAACATCAAATCTCTTAGTCACATCTTACTGTGGAGCATGGATGACTGCATGACTAGCTAACAAGAGATTGCAGTGGGAAACACAGACATTTATAGCTGACGTGTAAACCTAAGTTACCAAATATCATTCCTTGAGGTACTTGGCAGCAGTAATTAGTGAAGTCCCAGAATCAAGTTCTAGGGGAAGAAGACAGAAGAAGCTGCAGCTTCTCCCACTCTATTTAATGATAAGCAGAGGCATCTGATGGCAAGTGTAAAGAATTAAAACATTCTAAGGGCTTGTCACATACCACACACATGTAACGCAGGAAGTTTTTGCACACATTACCCCATTTATTCTTCCCAGTAACCCAGAGCTAGATACCATTCCTATTTTACAGGAAGACTCTCAAGATCAGAGACGTCAACTCGTCTCTGTACACAACTAGTAAAGCAGAGTGAGAAATGTGTCCACATCTTGACTACTGCTATAAAGGAAACGGTTTTGACATGTTCACACCAGCTTGAATAACTGGTGGTCCATGTGTGACTGGTAGAAGGAGTCTGTACATTTGTGCATGGGACAATCATGTACAGACCACTGGTCGTCAGACCACGTAGCAGTGAGATTTACAAATTATGGTCCTGTCATGAATGCATTCAAGTTTTGTTGAGATATAAATATATCTCAGCAAATGTGTTGAGTTTTAGCAAGTTTAATAGAACTGTGTAACTCTCTCTACTGTACAACTCTGGAGTATTTCCATCATCCTACAGTTCCTTTATACCCATGTACAATTAACCTCTGTTTCCCTGCTTGGTATTTGGTAATACTATCTAAAGATACAAATACTATAGTAGCCATAATTATTACATCATATTTCCTTTTACAGGTACACTGATACTCACTCCACTATTTTAAAAGCCATCAGACAATGATTCTCCTATGTCCATGAGTTTCTAAGGTACATCTCTTCAGCTAAGGAAATACATATTGGTTCTCAAGAGGAGTACTAGATCAGAGCTGGGGAGATGTCTAAGCAGCATAAGCACCTGCATGGAAGGAAGAAGATCCTGAGTTCGATCCTTGGTATCTAAAAAAAAAAAAGAGTAGTATAAGACAATTTATAAAGTCATGATTTCTGCTCCACTAAACCTTTGGCAAATACAAACAGATCATGGACTGCTTACACTGAATTAAATATGTCCTTTTGGTTCAACTATCGTACGAGTAGTCGACGAGACCCTTCTTAAGGGTCAGGCCATACTCACCTATTTATGGTAGGCACTGAACTATTAATTCTTCTGACAGTGAAGAAATGCAGATTATCTTCTTTGCAGTTCCTCTCTTCCATGTGAGAGCGAGCATGAATCACAGCCCCTGAATTTCAGCCTGCCATCTCACCTGGAATCCTCACCCTGCAGCACTTGCCAACACTCACTCCGCAAACTGACAGACAGGGAGTATCATCACTAACAGGCAAAGCAGCAGCTAGCAGAGTAACTCTTCTCTTGCTAGCTTCCACAAGCCCTACCTGCGAAAGACTTACTGTTTTGCAAATCTGTTACCTCACTGAGTCAAGCTCTTTATGATGCTTCCCTGGAAGAAAAGAGACCAATAGTCAGTGGTCAGTACTGACTGATGGCACAAAACTGGTAATAACATCCTCACTCTCAATATTCCTTACTTGAAAACTTGAAAACAAACACTTGTACATGAGGTGAATCAAGCTATTTCACAAACTGATTTTGCAGGGCTTCTGTGAGACTTAGAATGGAAAATACAAAGAGCTCCCTCATGGAGTCATAGATCTACATGTAAATTAGTTTCCTTCTGGACACAGGACAGCACATAATAGTAGCCGCTATGGAAACTACAGTTCTCAATGTCATTCCAGAAATTCTATTTAAAAAGGGTACCACCTAGGACTCGAAAGAACTTCCCAAATGCTTACACCTAAGGAAAAGTATTTTACATTAAAAGAACTCATTTTAAAAGATTAGCTGATTTTACCATTAATTGGTGCTTTGTTCTCTGTTCTCTATTGTGATTTTGTTTGTGTCTGGGGCTGCCAGGCCCAACCCGGAAAGCCTGGGTGTGCCCCTCTGTGCCTTCATGAGAGCTTGTGACAGCCTCATCATCCTGCTATTCTTCTCCCCACTCAGGCATGCCACTGGAATCTCCCTCTCTTTCCTGGACTCCAATCACACTGGGGTCTCAGGGACAGAGATGGTGCCAGGGTGTGCCACTGGGCCTTAAGTATTTTCAATTTTTTAAAAAAATGTATTTTCTGTACTTTATATTTTTTAAACTCCTGGTTTGTTATCTCAGTGGAGTAGCATCTGTTGCCTAGCACTTGTTTTGACTAAGTAATCATATGCCTTTCTCTACCTAGAGCAGGCATGAAACCTTATCTGCTAGGACCAGCCTTTGCCACCCTAAGAAGGCCTCCTAGTTGCATGCAGTATGTGGTTTTCCTTGGAAGAAAACAAGAGAAAATTAACATTGATTTTACTTAATATGTAAGAAATTAAAGAATCCTTAATATGTCATTGAGACTTTCTCAAGCTAAAGTTTATTCTATGTATGAACTTTAAGTAAATTTATAAGGTTGCTACTATTATTATATTCATTATATAGCCACAGAAATAAGACAAAGGTGTTAAATAAGTTGTCCAAGATCACATGACTAGTACCCAAAAGAGTTGGTAGTGAGACCCAGAAGACTGGCTCCAAAGCCCACACCTCTACCCACCATACCATTATTATACTTCTGTGAGTCCTATAGTCCACTGGTGAGACATTATTAATCTCCTCAAATGCATCTGCATTCAGGATTAAGCCTCAGTGAGGAACTCTGGCTTCTTGTTTTAAATTTAACTGTTATTATTTTCAAGCAATTCTCTCACCTAATCTGGGCCTCCGATTTCCTCAACTGTAAAATGAAGGAGCTGAATGGATGGAACCAAGCCAGACCCAGAGAGACAAATAGCATGGGTTTTCAGTCAGACGTGGACGCCAAGAAGCTTCACTTCATAGCAGACAGTAGAACAGAGGCCATTCTCATACAGGTCCCTTAGGGCTAGGAAAAGTGGGGAACAGAAAGGGAGCAACTGGTGCAAAATGCGTTTAGACCTGAGTAACTTCTAGTGTTCAACAGCACAGTGGGATGAGTACTGTTCACAATTTACTATATTGCTTTAAACAGAACTAGAAGGAGTTCCAGGTTTCTCAGCACAAAAGATATGTCTGAAGAAATAGCAATGCTAATTGCCCTATTTTGATCATTACACATTGTAGATATGCATTAAATCACTCCAGTTTACTCTATGTATTAAGGAAAATGTAACTGTTGTAGAAAAATATTGAAAAATAAAATGCAAAAAAATGCACTAAAGAACATTTGAAGAAAAAATAAAGGAGTTATATAATTTCTAATTTTTTTCAGAGCTAAGAGTCTATACACAAAATTTAACATTTCTCTATATATTTATATATATTAATGTACATATTAATATAAATTACATTTTAGCTTATCAAACTCCAAGGGTGTGGATGTATAAAGGTTAAAAACAGACATATACTTACTTACTTGTGTGTAAAATACTACTAAGTAAAAAAAAAGCTGTAGGGAATTTAATTTCCTATCTTATTCCTTGACGAACTAATTTGTTAACATCTATTAATCGAGCACCTATGCCAGTGATGCCAAACCTTTCAGAGCATCAATGATAACAGACTGTGCTGATCAGGGCCAGCAGTAAAGAATGCGGCAGCACTAGTGAATTTAGGGAGCATGCAGGCCAGTAGAGGCTGATAATGTACAATGTTATGGACATGGGTGTCAAGTTCTGGAAAGAAGAGCTGTTTGGTGCCTTAACAACAATGAATTAACCTAGGAGATGTGAGCCAGACAGAAATAAGCTTTCCTGGGGAAATGACCACTTGGCTATAGTAACAGCAAAGTTCATGACATTAAGGAGGCAAGTATGTGGGGAAAATGTGTGAGGATGGCTCAATAACCATGACACAAAGTGAACAGAAGAGCAATGGGAAGTCATTATTCTACACTAAGGGACGATTAAGGGTTACTTGTGACACAATCACTAATATCACCTGGCTGCCTAAAAGTCAGTAAGATTCTGGGAGACCTGTTAGAAGCCTGCTCAGAAAATGCAGCCAAGAGGTGGGTGACGCAGTGGAGGCATGGAGGTCAACGGCAAGGGCCAGAAGCAGGTATGTTGTACTAGATTATGAATGGCAGAGTTGAATCTGACCTAGAGAAAGACAGGATCTGGTGGAAGCCGAGATACCTGCAGCAAACCAGCTTGCATGTGCTGACACTGTTAGGGAGACAGATGTCCTGCACGTGGGCTGGGACTCACTGGAAAGGAAGGAGGAAGATGGCTCTGCCAGGAGAAGGGAGAATGGCCCGGGCTAGTGGATGACAGTTTATGCTTTATGTGCCAGGCGCTTAGTGGAAAAGGCTAGGAATTGTGTGTACACAGCAAGGAAATTATTTTTGACAGGTATGTAAGCTATAATAAAGTGCTATTTTACTGAGGGTACAAATAAAACAATTCTTAAAGCAACATAATAGTTTATGTTTTTGATCTGCACATGTGTCTGAAAAGGGACATGACTATAATAATTTACTGTTTTTTCATTTATTCATCAAAAGTTGAAGTAGTAAACTGACAGGAGTTATTTTCCGAATAACTACACTATATTAGAATTGGTCTTAATGGAATTTCATTTAAAATTAATCATCTTGATTCTTAAAATTTGCTTTCTTGAGGGGATTAGGAAACAGGAGAAGGGAAAATTTTCCCAGAATTGCTAATTAGCAACACCGGGTCCTTATTCCAGCTCTTTCCCCAAACTACTAAGTAATTCTGAGCAAACCACTTAATTTTCAGTTTCTTTAGCTGTACCAACCAGGGCCCAGAATTTACTTTCTAAAGCTCTGCCAGCTACTACAGTTTTATTGGCCTATTATCTTTTGGAGTTCATCTTTGTCTTAAGTGACTTTATGACAATGTTGTGAATCACAATCTAACTAGACTAAAGTTCCTAAGAAGATAGTTCATAGACCAGACCAAAACACTGGTTCCATGATACCATACTGCTCCCATGAACAACTATGAAAAAAGAGTTGTCATAGGATAAGTCTGACACCTTAAATTTTGTCAGGCTTCTGTCACAAATACCACAATTGCTCATGAAGAAAATTTGTTTCTTACTCAATAGAATCACTAATAACATTGCTTCCAACTAATAAACAGCAAAACCTATTTATAAGCCAACCCTTCAGGTTGTTGTAGTCAGGGTTTGCAAGGGAAACAATTTAATACAATACACATAATTTATAGGATTATTTTGAAATGATCACCGAAAAGTCAAACAGAGAAGAATACAGGAAATCTGTCCACACACTAAAGACGAAAGGAATCCAGCTAAGGGCCTGAATTCCATGGCAAAGTTCTGCATGACTCCAGTTGAAGACCTAGAGCCCATAACTGCCTCTCAGAAGTCCAACTGGAGGCCAAGAGCCTACAACAATGTCTCATGTAAGTCTTTTTTGTCAGATCTGCCCTGGGAAGACCCAAAGGTGAGTGGTGGAGCTGCAAAGTCTGCACCAGCAGGCTGAGGAATCTGCACAGGAGCCAGGAAGCCATGCTCAAGGTAGACCAGAGCTCTCTCAATGTGAACCGCAGCCATCCTCAGTTAACAATGAAGTCCCCAACCAAGTTCCTATCAGGAAAGCCAGCACCACCTGATTCTCTAGGAGAACCATCAGCACCCTCTTTTCCTCCCCAGCTCTCCTTTTATGCTGTTGGCAACAATCCTCAGGTGGGCCCTCTACACGCATCAGCACACTGATACAGTTTAGCTAGGTGTTACAAGTTGACCACCAGTTGTCAATCCACCACTCTAGTGAACAATTCCAACGGGCCTGTGATGTTCGATATTGTGAAAGTTTCATGTGATTAGTTAGGTCTCCATGGGTATCAATACCATAGTAAAATTAAATTCAGTGAGCAAGTAGCTTTAAATCCAGTCAGTATCCTTCAATGTCAAAATGCCATAAAACTCTGCCATTTATACATGGCTCTCTTCATCCTCTACAATAAGGTGGTGGGTGTTCCAGGTAAGGAACTCTAATACCACAGTAGAAAACTTTTTCCTCACTGGGCATGGTGGCACACACCTGTGATGCCAGCTATTTGGAAGCCACAGCAAAGGATAACAAGTTCAGGGACAGCCTGGCCAATTTAGGAAGCCTATGGTTCAAAATTTAAAAGGGTTGTGGATGTAGGAAGCTTGGTTTTAGAGTGCTTTTGTAGCTTGTAGGATGCCCTGAGTTCAGTGAGCAATACCAAAAGAAAAGCTCACTTTTAAATTTGTATTTGGTATGAAGGAAGGGATGAGCAGGTGGAATGTTAAGATTTAAAAGCTGCTTCCCTCGGGTGTTCTGATCTGAACTGTAGTGAATCTTGTGTTCAAGTCTAACTACCATTAGATACTGATAGAGGTCTAACACCTACTGGGAACTGTCAGGCCTTGAACTTGCATTCTCCCGGAAGTAAAGGTATGGTCTTCCGGAATGTAGGAAGCATTTGAGCTCTCAAAGGGATAAAAAGATACAGGACTAACTACGATTGGGTCTCAATGAGATTAATTCATAGGCCATTGCTGAGTTTAAAACGTGGTAAAATCACCTTATAAATATACATATAGTTATTCTGCTGGTTGGTCAAATTAAGTAGAGCAGTTTCTAGAAATCAGAAAGCGAAACTTCGCGTCTAGCTAGGCAAACAGGCCATTTCTTATCCTTTCCACTCACCCCAAACTTGGTCAGTTTATGTAGGAGCTCGGACCAGCCTAGAAGTTCTAGAGCCCGTTTCTGGCCTGGGGTGGCTGGATGGCATTATCACGAGCTTCTTTTGTTCAGTAATTTGGCCTCAGAATGTACAGTACTCTCCCATTCTCCCTTACCCTGCCTTTTCCAGTTCTAGAAACTTTGAGGACGTTCACGGTTTTCCTTCCCCGTCTAAAACAGTCAGGGAACTGCCTAAGGGGAGTCCCTATGAAAGCAGTAGGAGAAAGTAAGACTGAGCCACGGTCTGTAAGGCGGCCGTTGTAAAGGCTTTCGCTTTAATCGTAAATGAAGACTTAAAAGCATGCGTATCCGTGCTAAAGGAGTGTTCCTCTGCGAGAACAGTCCAGCCCAGCCCGGCCCAGCCCAGGCTTTAATCCTAAAATGTTCCCAGTAAAATAAACATCACCTCATTTCTTCCAAGATTCCTCCGACACCGTTTCTTAAAGGTATGTGCTTTCCCCGGACGCGAAACGCTTTCCGGAACACCAAACCCTGCAGCAAGTCGCTCGGCCCAAGCCGTAGCTATCGCCCCAAGCCGTAGCTATCGCCCCGACGACGCTCGAGTTTGTTCCTCTCCACCTACGTCTACGCCCGCCCCCTGATTCTGAAATCATCCGCTCACTGGTGTAGACACATGCTTGTCTTCCCATCAAGCCAATCAGCGTCTCCTTACTTATCTCCAGGAATTTGGGAAACGGAAAAACCTTCCGCCAGTACCGGCGAATGGGGCGGGGTTGTAGATGAGTGACATCTACATCCTCCAATAGTCAGAGCTGTAGGCCGGCCCCTTCTGGCTGCCGACTAGAAAAGAGCGTTGATGCCGGCAGCAGCGATGAATTGTAGGAGGCGTCGGTTGCTCGGTGACTCCGGGGAGCTGCGGTGGTTGCTGGTGGCCTCTTTGCAGGTGAGTGGTGTTGCTGAGGAGCGTTACAGATGCGAGCGATTCTGTCTGCGAGGAATGAGGGGTCTGTTGAATGCGAAAAGGCCCGAGATGATGACTTGGTGGCCGGAATTAGCTGGCAGCAGAAGTGGGGATGAACTTTTCCCTCCGGGACTGCGAGGCAGGTGTGGGGGGCCTCTTGGGCGTCCGGCTTTGCCACTGTATCTGTGACGACGATTGCAGGCTTGGCCCTAGAAGTTTAAATAAGTGCAAAACAAACAACACTTGAATGCCAAGAAAGAAAGAGGTGAGTATGTACATTGGTTTCAGATCACAGGTTCATAAACGCGTGGAACCCTTGAATCAGTCTAATTCCCTGTGACAGAAGATAAGATCAAAACGATGCATAATTGAAATTAAGTGCTGTTAGACTTTGAAGGATAATTGGTTGTTAGCTATTAGCTAGCTTAACTTCCATTCCCCGCCTCCTCCCTTCCTAATTATGGAGAATTTACAGCTCCTGAGTGATTCTAGAATCTTAACTAAGTGAACGTGGACAAACCCCTTCTGAAGGGAGGGAGAGGGAACCCGAATGTTAGGTTTCACCAGTAAATACTAAAATTTTCTATAATAGAAAAATTTGTGTCAATTTGATTTTTATTTCAAAACTCTACCGAGTCCTCTAGGTTTAGCCATCTGTGTAGTAGAGTGGCACAAGGGATTGACAGCCTCCCATGGTGGAAAACTTTAGAGAAACAAAATAAATGACATAGTTAAAAATCAAGCCATCTTGGGCTTAGTCCTGAAGCTGCTACTATTTCTGTAATCTTAAACAAATTATTTCAAGCCTGACTTTCAATTTGCACATCTTTAAAAAGCAGAAGTTGCTGTAGATTACCTCTCAGGTTGATGCTCCATTAAAGTATGCTTTGACATAAATATGATTAGATATTTCCACTAAAGCAAAATCTCTTTGCTGTAAATTCTGTAACAAATGTGTTAGCAAATAAAAGTTTCTAGCTTTGGGGCCAGGGAGATAGCTCTGTGGCACAAGTGCCTGCCTGGCAAGTGCAAGGTCGTGAGTTTGAACCCTGGTTCCACCAAAAAAAAAAAGTTTCTAGCTCCAGGATAGATTATTTTGTATCCATATTTACACTAAAGCAAATCCAGCAGATCATTACAGGAACTTGGAGGGCACAGAAATACAACGTGGCAGAGAGTCTCATCTTCAATGGTTAGATGGCTGGTGTTTGGGGAGATCTATTAGCCTGTTCCTCTTTTGCCTTCTACCCTATGGTTGGTTGAGAGTAAGAGGCATATTTCTCTATGATATGTGTTACACTATGATGCCTCTAAGTTCCTCTGTGCATTCATCTTCATGTGGCTTGTCTTGAGAACATAGGGGGCAAGAAACACTGGAGGTGAACAGTTTCTTTAACATCTTTAGAACGAAATCTTTGAGAGGATGTTTATGTAGGGAAACAGGACAGAAAGTATTAAGAGCAAAGACCCCTTCTTTGGCACTTTGCCACAGGTATGGAGGCAGTGTATTTGTAGACTATAAAAGTGTTTAGATTGCAAAATATTACTATTTCATATGCTTTTAGGAGCATATCTTCCCATCAGACTCTTCCACCCATATTTATTACATTCTTCCAGTGTCTAATGTAAACTTCTCCTCTCTAATCTTCCTCAATGTTCTTTATTTTCTGATTTCTCTTCTTTTCACACTATCAGTCAAATAGTATGGTTTGGATGGGCCTGAGATTTATGGCAGTGTTTGTGAGTTAGTCAAAGTCTGTCCCCTTCTACCTCTTAGTTTTTGGTAGAATGTTTCACCATAATTCATTTAATATTCCTCGAAGTCCCTTAAGAACAAGAGTTTCTTTATTGTCATTTTATAGATATGGAACGTTTGAGATCATACTGTCAGTAAGTAGCAGAGCCAGGTTTATAACCAGCTTTTGTACTTACAGTTTTGGGGATCTGGAGATACAGTTTTGGCAAAGGTACTACTACCCCAGGGAATTAAGTAACCAGAAAGAAGAAGGGAATGTGAGAGCATTTTGCACAACGGTTTTCACCAAGCAGGTTGGAACAAGTACTGCAGCCCTAGGAAAGGGCGCACATGTCTTACACTTCTCCCTGTGAGGAGGGAGCTGCCTGCTTGAATTTGTTACTCTGTAGCAAGTTATCAGTAGGCAGGCGATATTAGTGAATGCCAGGCTGGAGAATGAGAGGGATATACTGTCTGGAAACATCTGTAAGTGATGCTTATAAAAAGAGGTTCTTATAACTCACTACAATTGGAGAACTTGCTGTAAGATAATAATGAAACATGGACTATTCAATATTTTAAGGAACAATCATGCTTGAACATTTAATATTGCATTTGATTTAGGGGAAAGCCTATTTTATTATGAGACTTGGTGCTCTACGGAACTAAGCACTGGATTGCATTCCCATTAAGCATGCTTTTGTTTTGATTCATTGGAGATATCTGCACATCCATTGTCTCTCTGCCCCCCAACAGAGTCAACACATTTTCTGTATGGGTAGATCCCTGCTTTGGTAGAGCGAAGAATTCTCAAAGCTGAAGACTGGAACCAAGGCAGACATCTGAGTGGTCTGGGGAAACAATTGAATGCTTAATATTTACCTATAAGCTTTGGGTCAAAGTGATTCTGGTTTAGGGCCCCTATTTTATAGAATGACATTAGATTGTAAAGACATGTCTTGCTCAATTTTTTTTGAAATGGAAGAAAAACTAAGTGTTCAGGCTGGACATGACCCTTCAGTTTGTCCCGCCTTTGCATGACTTGTCTTATGAGAATCTTAGATGTAAATTTTCAGATATTTGAGGAAAGGAGGAAAGAGAGACCTGGAAGTGTTCATTTGAAAGACAAGCTGGGCTTCAGCCATGTAGATAGGATGCAGTATTGAAATTATATGGCTTAATGAATCTAGATGGGATTTCTATAGTAAAAAATCTTTGACAGTGGTTAAGTCCCTGCCAAGTGTCCAGTGAACCGCCCCTTTGTCTCTTTATTTATTTATTTATTATTTATTTATTTATTTTGTCTTTTTGAGACAGGGTCTTGCTATGCAGTTGAGGCTGGCCTTGAGCTCACTTTTGTAGCCCAGGCTGGTCTCGAACTCACACCATTCCTCCTGCCTCAGCCTCCCGAGTGCTGGGATTACAGGCGTGCACCACCACGCCTGGCCTTTGTCTCGTTATTGCCACAGCAGTTGCCCAGCACCTCCAGCTCCTCAGGCACACAGTCGTCTGAAGCGCAAGGCACTGTGGGATAGTTTATGAAGATGTTTCACAGCAGTAAACCATGTCTGAATGACTTTGTGTTGAGGAAAGTGAACAAGAGGAATCACTTTTTTTTCTATAGTTTTATGTAGGTTTACCCATTCCTAAAGCAACTAAGCAATATATTCAATATTATCTTTTTTTTTTTTTTTTTTTTTTTTTTTTTTTTTTTTTTTTTTTTTTTTTTTTTTTTTTTTTTTTTTTTTTTTTTTTTTTTTTTTTTTTTTTTTTTTTTTTTTTTTTTGTCTTTTTGAGACAGGGTCTCACTATGCAGTTCAGGCTGGCCTTGAGCTCACTTTTGTAGCCCACGCTGGTCTCGAACTCACACTGATCCTCCTGCTTCAGCCTCCCAAGTGCTGGGATTGCAGGTGTGCACCACCATGCCCAGCACAATATTATCTTCTGTGAGGGAATAAAAAAATAATTGTGACTGAGATTCCATTACTAAAGGCACTTTGTAGTTCTGGCCAGGAGTAAAATCTGGTGATCTAATAATGTATCCTATGACAGGATCCCTCATTAAGGCTAAAAGTGCCAGTGCAGTTAAGAGATCTGAGGAAGGGACCCAAGTAGGTAGGCATCTTGTACCTCGAAACCTTCTGGTCCACCTCCTGTTTTTGTGCAGCTTATAAGCTATGAACAGTTTGTATACTTTAAATGGTAATCTAATAACAAAATTCTACATGCATGAAAATTACATGAAATTCTAATCTCAGTGTTCAGACTCAGTTTTATTATAATACATTCACACCTGTTGTTTTATGTTCGATCCATCTGTCAATGCTTCAGTAGCAGAATTGTACATAATTATGATAGAGACTCTGTGGCCCACAGTGTCCTCCAAAATTTCCTGTTTACAGAAAAGGTTGCTGACATCTGGGCTCAGCTCTAGTGACTTTCATGCTTATCGTCTTCATCCCACTTTAATAGCCATTATCCTGGCCCAGGTCTTCATTATATGTTCCCAGAACTATTGTAAAAACCTTACAACAACTATGAGTATTCACACCCCTGGTTTTTCCTGCTTTCTCTGTGTGAGTACTGCCTCGTCTTCTCAAAATGCATGCTATTAACTTTTAATGACATCTCAATTTATAGAGGAGGCCATGTCCTTTGCAGCCAAGCCCTCCTTGGGCCACTGTTGAGTCTCACCTTCTAGACTTATCTCCTCCTACTTCCTGTGTGTACCCTATGCTTAGGGTAACCGTATAATTTTCCAAATGGGATACTTGAGTGTGAAAGGGTCCCTAGTAGTAATTATGCCTTCCTGGGAAGGAAACAGGCCTAAAGCAGTAGTGTTCAAGGTAAATGAGGATGTATAGTTGTGCTTCTTATAACTCCAACCTGTTTGATGGGCTTGCTATTTCTGTGTGCACCTGTTCCTTTGGCTCTATACATTGTTCCTTTAGAATTCCTTTTCCCTTTTTTTTTTTTTAAATCTTATTGAGACTGGCAAGATAGCTCAGTAGAATAAGTGCCTGCTTGACAAGGACAGGGGCCTGAGTTCAATCCCTGTTTCTGAAAAAAAAAAAAAAAAAAAAGTAAAAATTTTATTTATTTATCTGTTTATTTATTTATTTGATACAGGGTCTTGCTATGCAGTTCAGGCTTGTAGTGATCCTCCTGTCTCAGTATCCCCATTGTGGGAATTACTGACGTGCACCACCATGTCAGGCTTTGGGGTCAGCATAGCATGCCTAGGGTTCCAAGGCCAGCACAACATGTGACACAAATGTGGTACTGGGGATCAAACTCAGGACCTTGCATTTGCCAGGCAGGTGCTTAGACCACCAAACTATCTCCCCAGCCCCCTTTCTCTCTTCTATAAATCAGAATTTTAGCTATCTTTCCAAGTCCTCTTGAATGGTATAATGGCTGTGAAGTTGCACCGAAGTAGTTTCTTCCTTCCTACTTCCTTTTGAATAAGTGCTTTTTATGGTGTGAGTCACTTTCAGCCTTAGTGATACACAACACACACACATACACACTGCAGCACCCTTCCTCATTGGTTCCTTGCAAACATAATCCCTGGAGGACTCATCACAGGTCTACTGTGGTGCTGTGTTCCATGGGGTTTGCAGCTTGTTTGAAGGATGAATTAATTAGCTGGTTTAGGGAGACTGGAGTATTAAGGATTTTGAATGTATGAATCAGTCATTGTAATGTGAGTAAAGTAGTGAGAAAAAATTGGCTTTCCAAGGACTGAGGGTAAAGAATTATGCTTTGGGGCTAGCCTGCCTGAGACTGAATTCCAACTCTGTCAGAACTTAGAGAAGTTACCTGCTAAGTTTCTACATCTGTAAAGTAGGGATAATTAGAGAACCTACTCCATGGAATGGTAGTTTAGGGTTCAAACAGCACCAAATACATGGAGAGCCCTCTATGAATGTTAGCTCTTGTGGTTAATATTACCATCACCACCTCAGGTGGGTCAGAAAGCACAGGAACCCCAGGACATAACTCGGGAGAGCTGGAAGAGGTGCAGCACCAAAATCTTCCCGAGTATCTTTTTCCATCGTGGAAGAAATCAGCTTTGGGGGAACCAAAGGAGGGTAGGTCCTGAGAGATGATGGTTTTCATTTAGTGAGGAACTAGTCTGCAGTCATTTGAGAGACAAGTTCATTAGAATGGGCAGGGCACATATTACATATCAGGAAACTAAGAAGGTGATGGGTACAAGGAAGAAACTGTAGGAAGGAGCAGGACGAGGCTGCATCACATGGAAGATGTCTTTGTTTGGTCGCCATTCTTTTCAAACCAGACCATAACTTTAAAAAGGAAAAAAAAAAAAAAAAAAACTCGGGAATGACAATCCGATAATTTATGTGGCATGTGTTTTGGTCTGAGATAAGTTATTGATTAAAATAAGTGTTTAAATCTCAGTAACTTGCTGAGGGATATATATTTAAGGAACCTTAAGACCTGATTGTAGGTTAGTGGCTTTTCCAAAAGCAAAACAGGGATCAAAGCTTGAGAGTTTACAAAGTTTTTCCTTGTAGCTCATTTTTTTCCCCTAACTTTTTGGCTTGCAAACTTAAGTTGTTATATTGGGTTATTTTGATAAATTCATGTACCTACAATATTTGAATGGTAATGGAACATCCATCTCTGACAAAGCAAAACAAGGGGGTATAAATGAAGGACCATTATGTAGTGAAAAGAATAGGATAGATATACAGCTACTTTCTCTTAGCTTAATGAGAAGAAAGATTCGTACTATTAGTGCTTACACAAGATATCATGTCTGCATCTTGTACTCTGAACAACTACGGTGAAGACAACAATATGCAATTTCTTAATTACCTGTTTTGAAACTGTCTCAGTGCTATTTCTTTCTCATTAAAATTAATAAAATTAAAAGAGAAATATTGCCGTTCCTCCTAAGACTGAAAAATGTATATATATATTTTTTTGTCCTGGGGGTCCCTAAGGTTTAGTCTATGGAAGGTCCTTCTTCATCCACTGGAGAGATTATTGCCTTTCCGGCCTTTCTGTCTTTGCTTGTCTGCAGCACAGTAGTGGGCTAAGGACTCCCTCACAGCTGTTACCTAAGTGGTAGCTTAGGTTGGAAAGGACAAGCTGTGCCTGCAGATCCACCCATGTGGTACAGCCAGGTGAACCTGTGTCCCCAAGCCAAGAATGAAATCATTAGATGTAAGAAGGAAAGGCCCAGGGATTAGAGGCAGAAACTGTGGGTCAGCAACCCAGTTGGCCATCTAGTGACATATGTCAGTCTCCATTTTCCCTGTAGAGATCATGGCCATGTGTGAACATACCAGACTTACACAAATACAGGGCACATACCAAAATGCACAATTACTCTTGGATTTAGTTTGCCCTTTTAAATCCATGGGATTCTTGATTTAAAGCGTGTCAACATCTCAGGGTTATGTTGGTGGTTACTGCTAGGCCCGTCTAGCATTAGCCTCAGTAGCATGACCTAATAATTGTTGTCTAGCCTGAGTCATTCAAGACACCTTCTTTGTGCATTGCGTAGTGATATGCTAGGTTCTCTGGAGAAGTTCCAACTGCTCTGATGCTGCTTGGGCTCGCTCCTTTGCACACATTCAATAGTTAGGTAAATTTAAAAAAAAAAAGTAGTTGAGAGTCCCAAGTAGAGGAGGGAGTAGTGTTGTTCGCTGGAGATAGACACGCTGTGTTCCCTGCTGTACAGCACAGTGAGAGATGTATATTTTCTCTTTTTGTGGGATAGCACTATTCCTTTATCCCAATATATATAATACATAGTTTGAGAACAAAGAATTTGCTTTATTTTAAAATAAAGGAAGCTAATTAGCAGATTAACATTCCATCAAGTTAGATTGTAGGTGTAATGGATTTTTAACAAGTGGTCAGCTTCCTGCACCCAGCTGAATTAAACTAGTATTGTGCTGGGTGCAGGAGGCCCACCTGAGGGTTGTTACTAGCAGCATAAAGGCAGAACAGGAGAAGCTGCTGGAACGTTCTTTAGAGATGCTGTTGGAAGCTGCTAGTTCTCTTGGGCGATTCTGCTGGAGGACCTGGTCATGCTGACTTTCCCAGTGAACTTTGGAGGAGCTTTGGTCCTCATCTTGAGCATAAATTCTGGGCTCCGGAGGGGAAGATGCACAGCTCAGCCTCATGGAGAGGCTTGTCGCATTGGCTTTCCTGATGAGAACTTGGCTTTCCTCATTGCTAGAGGAGCTTGGGCCCTTATCGTTGCTGAGGATGGCTGTGGTACTTTGGGTACTTGAACTTGGCTTCCTAGTTCCAGCTCAGATCCCTCAGCGTGCTAGCACAGATCCTTCATCCCACTGGTGTAGACTTCCTAGCTTCCACCACTGACCTTTGGGCATTTTCTGTACAGATCCATGAAGTGAGCCTGCATGAGACTTCATTGTGAGCTCTAGGCCTCCAGTTGAACTGGTAGGAGGCATGGGTTATAAGCTCTAGGCCCTCACCTGGATTCATTAGTATTTAGGATGTGGATAGATTTCATGCACATGTATGTGATATTGGGTGATTCTTTTTTGAAGGAAAGATTTATTTAGCTCACAGTTACTGGAGGTTTCAGTCCATACTCAGCTGGCTCCCAGGCAGAGGGTATCAGTTCATGGTGGCAGAAGGTGGCAAAACAGCAACAGCAAAAAGGAGGAGTGGCAGCAACAATGGCTGTAGAGAACAAGTCTCTCTCCCTTCTGTCACCTTCAGGCTATCTGTCCCAGGCTTGGTGAAATACTCATACCGATATCCCAGCAGCCCTCATACCCATAATCCCAGTGGATCATGAGTTCCTCACAAACTCTAGAAGTCATCCCATGACCACATGGGGCTTTGCAGGAACAACTAGACACAAACCGTAACACTTTTACAGAGACCAACCCCTAAAACATCTACTCTGAGCCATGGAGTATGATAAACTCTTAAGACTAGAGCTCAACTTTCAATCTTCAATGGGTGATTCATTATAAAATACTCTTATAAAACATGTCCTGTACTATATTGTTCACCTTACAAAAACCGCAAACCATGACTGTAGGTATATATTTTGTTCCCTTGATATAGCTCAAAGTCAAAAGATGATGGAAAAGTTCTTCTGCCTGGAGAATTTGTCCACTGTGCCCTTTGCTTGAAGAGAAAAGAGCTTAATTAGATGCTTAGCTTGGTGGCTTCTCATTTAGCACAAACTAAAGGTTGAAGCAGCGGAACAGTTGATGGTGTCTTTTTTTTTTTTTTTTTTTTTTTTTTTTTTTTTTTTTTTTTTTTTTTTTTTTTTTTTTTTTTTTTTTTTTTTTTTTTTTTTTTTTTTGCAATTTCTTCTACCACCACTACTAAAATAACAATGGAAACAGAAGTCAGAAGTGAGTCCAGTTTTCATGCCTGAAGCTGGCATTACCTACTGGATTTGGACTTTTTAAAGATAGAAACAGTTATAAGGCTGGTGAGATAGCTTGGCAGTCTAAGCATGTATCTGACAAGCTCAAGGACCCAGGTTCAATCCCTGGTTCTGCATGCCATGCCATTCCTGAACCCTGGGCACATTGTGCCAGCCACTGAAACTGGATGTGGTGGTACATGCCTGTAATCCCAGTCAGTGCTGGAGCAGCTGAGACAGGAGGATCACTACGAGTCTGAGCTTCATAGTAAGACCCTGTACCAAAGAAACAAAAAATTGTTTTTGTTTTTAAAGCAAAACAGTATGAATATATCTCAGAGCTTTCACGCACACACACACACACACACACACACACACACACACACGTGTACATGCATGCATGTGCACTCATACGCAGCACTTGTTCTCTCCCAGGTGGGGTCCCTGAAGATGAACTTTCATTAACCTCATGATTATTCTGTCTCTGGGGCCAGGCAGTCACCTGATAAAGTATGGTCCAAGTGACTTTTGTCCTCTTCTTTGTTCTGCCACCCTAATGTCCCTTCTAGGCTGAGGGCAGAGACTTTGTGCCCCCTCCTTGGAAGTTCACAGCCCTGGGAAGTACCTTCCCCTGAGCCCTGAGCCCTGAGCCCTCACTCCAGGTCTTTAGATCATCTCTTGGAAAACATAGGACTTTGCTCCATGGATACAAAGATTCAAATCTGGTGGTTGGCAAGAAAGGGACATGATAATCCTCACTGTTGTGACTTTACTGCTACTATGTTGCCTTGAAAATAAGATCTTCCTAGAAAATAATAAGCCTTACCTGATCATTAGCATGGTGATGGCCAGTGTTGTGCAGAAGATTAGACCTCACTTTCCGCTTGCTTGGTGGCTGCTCTGTCAGGCAGGTCAGGCAAACCTAAGCTGATGGAGACGGGAAGCTTTGATCTCTAGTTTTCAAGACTATTAGTATTACTTTTGGTAGTTGCAAATCATCTTAATCTGACTTCCTCCCTTCTTCCTAAGCTTCCTAGAATTTCTAAGAGTTACTAAAGAAGCTAGAAACTTGATCCAGATTCCACCGAACTTTGTCACTGGTTGTTATATAATTGCATGAAAGTTACAGTGAAGTGGGGCAGAAAATCCCACGTTAATGGAAATTGCCAAGAGTGACCCTGTTGTTCGTGCAGTCTGTACTGTCCAGCATGGAAGAACACAAGTGGAGGTGCAGGGAGCCGGGCCACTACGTCCCCACAAGACGAAGGAGATGAGGCTGGCACCATCCATGCTACAGAGCAGACACACGGCATGAGTGTAGGATTTACAGTCCCTTTAGTCGCCCCACTCCCTCGATTTTTCCTCCTGCCGAGATGTGGCTGGTGTACTAGACTATCTGCGCAGCTGGAGAGGAGGAGGCAGCTCCCTTATCAGTGTGGTCCTCGTTCCCACAGCCCTGCCCCTGGTAATCTCTTTCTCCAGGCAGCATCTCTCAGCTGCTTGCCTTTGATAGCTTGTTTTGCATCCAGATTTGCTGCTACCTACAGTTGTATCTTGGGGCAGGGGAAAGTTTATTTAGTTGAGTACCACTTCCGCTATGATGTTACTTTAAATCACTTTTCACGCTGTTTCAGCGCTGAGCCAGTCTGTCTCGGATACCTCGGATGTGCTTGTGCGTGGTAGGGGCCGAGGCACTGAAGAGCGGGTTGCCACCCATCGGTGATACAAAGCAAGATTCATATGCTGCTTTACTGGGCTAGCATGTATAGTAACTTTCATAATAAGAATGCAAGCTGGGTACACATTTGTTTTTACCACAAGAGGAAATTAAAGTGAGATGGATGCCTTGAGTGTGGGGTCAAGCTGCTAGGAACAGGGCGCATCCCACCCAGACAGGAGTCGTTGTTTCAGCCATCGGTGTGTCTGTCTGTGAAGTCCTCTCCCTGGAAGTACGAACAGCATTTTGTTCTGGTATAAACAGCATTGAACTAGAATGAGGCATTCTGTTTTTTCATATCATGTAATCAACATAGTATTTATTAAGCATTAAGAAATCTAAGCAACTAGATTGCCAGTAATTACCTGAAGAACAGGTGTATACTTGCCACAATATATGGGTACAGATGTCTGACATCAAAACTGCTCAAAGGAATTTGCTTTTAGATACTGGCTGTTGTGAAATTGTGCTGCTCGCCACCCCTAGGTAGTTGCTTAAAGACAGAATATAACTTGTACTTTTTGTTTTTTTCTCTTTGTAGATGTGTTGCTGCCCTTGAACATCATTCCATTTGAAGATCGCAGGGGAGCTCAACTGTCAGTATGTCCAAGTACAAACTTATTATACTGAGACATGGCGAGGGTGCTTGGAATAAGGAGAACAGATTTTGCAGCTGGGTGGATCAGAAACTTAACAGCGAAGGACTGGAGGAAGCTCGGAATTGTGGGAAGCAACTCAAAGCACTCAACTTTGAGTTTGACCTTGTGTTCACATCCATCCTTAATCGGTCCATCCACACAGCCTGGCTGATCCTGGAAGAGTTGGGGCAGGAATGGGTCCCTGTGGAAAGCTCCTGGCGTCTAAATGAGCGTCACTATGGGGCCTTGATTGGGCTCAATAGGGAGAAAATGGCTTTGAATCATGGTGAGGAGCAAGTGAGGCTGTGGAGGAGAAGCTACAATGTGACCCCACCCCCTATCGAGGAGTGCCATCCCTACTACCATGAAATCTACAACGACCGGAGGTATAAAGTGTGTGATGTTCCCTTGGATCAGCTGCCTCGCTCTGAAAGCTTAAAGGATGTTCTGGAGAGACTCCTTCCCTACTGGAATGAAAGGATTGCTCCTGAAGTGCTGAAGGGCAAAACCATTCTGATATCTGCTCATGGAAATAGCAGTAGAGCTCTCCTGAAACATCTGGAAGGTACCAGCTTTATGTTCTGCTCATTAGAGGTTGTGTAGTGTCACGTTTGGGTCAGAATCTAGCAATTAAGCTGATAATGCAGCATTTACTTAGCAGATTTTCCTTCTGTCTGCCTCTTTGTCACTGGACATAAGAAGCACTTTGTTCTATACATGCAGCCTTTGTCATTCAGAGTACTTGAAAGCAGAGGTTTTCAGACATGGGGGAGCCTCAAAGTCATCTCAGTTGCAGACGACACAGGTTTTGGGTTCCATCCTTGAAGTTTCTAAATTCTTAAGTCTGGAGCAGAGCCTGAGAATTTGCATTCCAGCTGATACTGTGCGCTGGAATTTTGAATTCTGAGAAAAATTGATCTAAAAGTATTATGTGTTTTGTTCTTGTACAATAGAAGTAGGCTAGGAAGGGAATAGATTGCAAAAATGGTATTGAAAGTAAGTTGAGTTTTTCAAGTTAAGTAAAGTAGACTTCAGTTTTTGCCCACTTTCTTCCCATTTTACACAGTTAGGGCTGTGTCTTCACACCTAGAATTTCTGAACAATTCTTTCTATTCCAGTCCTCTTTTTCCACACTGAGCAGTCACTGATTAGGAGAAAGTTCCAAGAGAAGAAAAATAAACAATAACTTATTTATTTGACTCTGAAAGTTTGAAGATAGTAGCCTTAATTTTATTTCAACTACTCACTGTTATGTTTTGTTAGCTTCTGTTTCACTAGCCTGCATTCTTTTGAGGACTCAAGTCATCCTTGATTGTCTGTGACACCTTAGGGGCACTTTGTCCCTTCCTGCCCCCTGTTGGTTCCAGATGGTGTGCATTTTCAGTGATCCCCCCTGTTTGCCTGTCTGCATCCCACCAGCAGTCAGCGGCCTAGTACTATTGTGTAGTTTTCTATTCCTTTCCCTTCTGTTTTATTTGTCCACAAGAGGCTGTGAAAATGAAAGGGTTGATACTATATGTGAAATAAGTGGGAACAGGTTATTGGTGACAACGCAAAGTAATCTCTGTAAGATTTTAATGTCAAAAGGTTAGCACATAATTATTTTTCCTCAATTTTTATATGACCAAGAACTGAATAATTAGTGAAATACCTAACATTTGTTAATCATACTCAGATCTAAATTCTGCAGATTTTATTAGATACTAAAAAGTTGATCAGACATAGCACTTGATCCATTTGTATGCTGGTAAGCACATATTTTATTTATTTGGCTGTTTATTTGTCTGTTCTTCCTTGTTCAAAACAATCAGATATTTGATCAAGTTCTATATGACTTCATCATTAATGGACTTAATTGTTTGACAAAGAGTTGAATCTCCTATTAGGACAACATGCTAAAATTCAGAATTTCACAGTTTCTACCAGAAGATGTATTGTGTCCGACCATGTGAATGCCTTTTTTTAGAGATGGGATGTAGATATCCTTATGACCAAGGAAATGGTACCACCTTCTTCAGAATCCTCTTTTTTCCTCCTCATTAAGATATCCCTCCTTTGAGAAGAAGGGAGGAAATGAAAAAGGGAAGGCTGTCCTTCCTGGGCTCTTACCTGTCTTCAAGTTTGATTGTAAGGTTACTCTGTAGAGCCAACCACAGGGTTTTCTAGATGCCACCTCTTACCAGTACATTGCTAATTTAACTGATTGTTTTGCTTTTAAGGAAATGGTAAGATTTAACCAGTGGTGAAAGAGCGTTATGGGGAGGGTGCCAGATTGCCTGTAGAGGTTATGATTAGGCAGAAAGAAAAGCTTGACTTTCTAATGTAAGGGAAAATTTGAAGCCATTAATAATTCATTGAAAAAATAATTTATTAATCACATGGCATGCCTGTTTTGGAAAATAATGCAACAGTTGCTTAAAAGGGTTACAGAGGTACCCTAAGGTGGAGCATTGGCACTCCTAGTATATACTTAATAGTTTCCTAGACAGACTGAAAGTGTCCAAAACTGGCTGGCTACAAACAACAAAAGTTTATGAGCTGGAAGTCCCAAATTAGCAGATTGTACCATACGTTTTGTGACTCTTAAGAAACCAACCTCTGTTGCCTTGTCATCCTTTGGGCACAGTCGGCTGTGTTGGGTGTTCCTCAGTTTGTGGGAGCATCACTCGGGGCCTCCCTCCTTGGGAGGTCTTCTTTGGTGCATATTGGTGTTTTTTTGTTCTTTTTTTTTTGTATTTAGTACAGGATCTACAGGGTCTCATTACATAGGTCAGACTCGTAATGATCCACCTGTGTTCAGCCTCCCAGGAGCTGGGATTACAGGGACGCACCACCATGCCCAGTCTCAATCCCCATCTCAACGCACCCTGGGAGTGGGGCCAGCACTACCATTGGGGATCGAACTCCAGTCCTTGTGTCTGCCTAAGCAGGCACTTTAGTCCACTGAGCTATCTGGCTGGCCTCAATTTTTCTTCTCTTTTTTTGGTAAGGGTACAATAGCATTGTGCTAACTCTGACCCAGTGACCTCATTTAAAAAAAATGTTTTTGTTACGGGGTCTCACTACACAGCTTGGACTTATAGTGATCCTCTTGTTACAGCTTCCTCAGCGCTGGGACAGTGACCTCATTTTTTTTTTTTTTTTTTAATACACAGACATTTATTTAAGGTACACTATCTGCAGACCAGATAATTTTTGAACTGTGTTTCAGTGTTAAACGAGTTCATAAAGATATTTTAAAGATAGTTGCATCCAGACTTCCAACTATGTGATTACTTCTTTGCCCACTCTTCTCTTTCTTTTCTTTCCCAAATAACCTCTTTGAGATATGGCTCGAGGTAGAATTTATCCTCCTCACACTTTGTCCACTGTTCTTTAGGTAAAATCTGATGCTTCATGTTCAGGTCCAGGGCTTTCTTAATGTGAAACATCCTGTCGTTATAAAGGTTGTCTGGAAGCCTTCTTATGGCTTCTTTTACATCTTCATCTTCATATATTGTATCATCTCGCATTAAGCCCAGCTTATTGAACCCTGCAGCATTGTAATACCATTTCAGAAGACCTTCCAGCCACCGGCTTGATGCTGCAACAGGTGGGCGGCCCGCCATCTTGACCGAGAGTGACCACATTTTAACTTAGATTATTTCCAAATAATCTAAGTTATTTGGACCACTGTTTTCAAATAAGGTCACATTCAGAGATCTGGAGGTGGAAACCTCAGTGTATCTCTTTTGGAGCACACAGTTCAATCCTGAACAGTACCTAAGATACAAGAATGATTCCACACAAGAATTTCACACAAACTTACATAGAGGCCTGTTCATGGTAGCCCCAAAGTAGGTCAGCCCAAATTCTGTCAACTAGTAAAATGTATTATAGGGACATAATGAAGTGTGATTCACCAGTAAAAAGAATGAAGAGCTATAGTGATACATACTAGAGCGGCAGTGAACCTTGAAATCGTCTTAGGTGATGGAAGCCAGTGAGAAAGGATTAGGTTTCCATTATATGAAATGTCCAGAATAGGCTAATCTTAGAGGCAGAAACTGAAGTGCAGTACTTGTTGCCTGGGACTGACAACGGGAGTGAACTACAAGAAGCTTGGAAGCGACTGTCACAGGGTAGAGTTTCTTCCTAGGTTTGCTGAAGACGTTCTAAAATTATGATGATCACGCCACACTGGGAATCTACTAACAGCCATTCAAACGCATCCTTGGGGTAAAATGTATGTGAATTACATCTCATTAAAGGCCTCCATATAATCTATGGGATTGAAGGGTGAAAACAACAAAGGAGGTGATAAAAGGCAGAGGCTCGTAGCTGTGAATGGCAGCAAAAGGAGAAGAAAAGCATTTTCTAAAAGGTCTGTTTATGGCGACAGGGACAGAAGTCAGGGCTGGGGAGGGAGGCTGTAGCTCAGTTGGTGGAGTGCTTCGCTGTCACAGGCGATCCCTTGCTTGATCCTTGACATGGAGGGAGAGGAAGGAGACGGGCTGGAAGCAACCTGAGGGTTAATGCCGTACCTGCTCCTTTCTCTGAGAGCCCTCAAGTCGCTTCCGTCCCAGTGAGGGAGGGGGAGGGCTAGCTATGATTTTATTTTTTGGGTCATCGATTGGTAACAGTGGAGTTGTTGTGGAAAGTGATAAAAATCAAAGAAAAATCTTACTTAGAAAGCATAAGAACATTGGGAAAGGTAAGGGCTGGACAAGATCTGCAGGAGCGGGAGGTATGTTGGAAGAGCTTTGAGCATGGCGATGGTAGGGCTCATGATTTTTATGCCTCACCAATCTGTGCCGCTTAAGGCCTGCTGCACTGCCGACTGGTTCAAGCTTCCGCCTCACAAGGCACTGCGAGAGCTCCTAACATCAGCTCTGTATCTAAAACATCTCGTTCTGTAGTGTTCCAGACAGGCGGGTGTTTCTTTCTCTGTGGTTGGCATAGTCACATCCTGTTGGTTTCCTGCTGATTCATCTCAAAGGAAAAGCCAGGTACCAAGCTGAGCGTTGGCTGCAGTGTACACCTTGCCAGCGGAAGTCAGTTGTTTAGCTTGGGTTCAAGCAGGATTGGGCAGCTCCAAGTCTAGAGAAGAGCGGCCGGCAAGACGCTCGTGTTCCACAGACTTGGCCTGTGCTGAGCTGGGTGCAGCTGTATACAGACCACGCAGCGAAGTGGCGAGACTGAATTAGGGAGGAGGAAGGTCAGCTGGGACTAGCTGTGGGAACTGGGGCTGGCTTCGGTCACCTTTGGCATTTAGCGTGATATTTTCAGAAACAGCGAAGGCCAAGCCTTTCATCTGTGAAGTAGTTTTCTCGCAGTATGGTTAAGCTTTTATTTAATTATAGTAGATTTATAGTAACCTTCATTTGGAGTCATTTTAATCAAAATGTAGAATGGATTCTTTGCTTTATTCTAAAATAGAGGATAGTTTTCTATCCTTGTGTTGTAATAGTCAAATAACCCACTTTTGGTTGTTCCCACAAGTCCATCTTATGGTTTTACAGTTAGTATTCAAAATTTAAAGAGTTAGAAATAGATAGGTTACCTACTAAGTTCAGTTTCCTTCAGCCCTTATTGGTAATAGAAGATAAAGAACTCAATTCCAAATTGTATGTAAGTAGAATTTTAACTGTGGCTTAGTGTTTCAAAAAGTAAGTGAGGGGCTAGGGAGATACCTTAGTGGTGTAGATAGCTCAGAGATCTAAGCACCTGCCTGGCAAGCACAAGGACCTGAGTTTGATCTCTGGTACCACATGCCATGCTGGCCCTGGAACCCCAGGTGTGCTGTGCCACATAATCCCAGCACTGGGGAGGCTGAGACAGGAGGATCACTAAGAGTGAGATGTATACTGAGACCCCATACCACAATAATAAATTTTTTAAATTATATCTACATATATTAGATAGATAGATAGATGTATATAAAGTGAGTGAGGACTAGGCGGTAACTCATGGCAATTGCTTTATTCTTGTAAACTTTTCAGTGGACACCTCTCAGACCTGGGGTTTCCTCCCATTCTATAACAGGCCTCTCTGTCTCCCTGAATGTCTCTTCTCCCACTTCCTGAATAAAGATTTTTTCTTTTGAGCAAGCAGTTTAAGGAAAACTAAAAAATATGTCTAAGACATGTCATCTGAACTCTTATTAGTACTAGATATAAACAACTTTTGAGGGCGAAAACCTCTGGACACTTTTTTTTTCCTTGTGAAGTCCATAATGGGTACATAGCTTTTAATCAAGTCATAAATAGCAGAAGATTAGATTTAGTTTGAAAGCCCAGGAGTTAGAATTAGCTCAGTTTAGCTATGTGCCTAGGGTGTGCCAACTCAGCTTCTGATCTTGGCCCAAGGAATAGAGCACCTACTTGTGGTCTGGCCTTTTGGGGAGCTTGTGTCTGCCTTTTGTTTGTTATTGTTGTTTTTCCGTTTATGTATTTGATACAGGATCTCACTATGCATATTGGACTCCTAGTGATCCTCCTGTTTGCAGCCTCCCTCCCATGGGCTGGGATTACAGGTGTGTGCTACCACACCCAGACTCAGTCACTGGCTCAGCATGCCCTCAGAGTGGGTCCGGCACAGCATGTGGTGCTGGAGATCAGACCCTACCCCCTGCGCTTGCCAAAGCAGGTGCTGTCAAGTTGTCTTTTGATTTCTTTCTGAATCTAGTGGCCATCCCACCCTGATGGCCAGTCTCATCTGATTTATTCTGAAATTCAACTAACATTTTATCCCTAGGGAATGCTAACAGATTCTTTATAGATTTCATGCTTTCAAATTTTTAATTAACCTAGCTGTAATACTAAGGATTTTACAAGAACAGAGCAGAAACATGAGCGCTGTCTTCTCTCCCCTTTTGTGGCAGTATAAATAAGCATAGACAAGTCAGATGACCACACTCCTGGATTTGGGAGTTTTTTTTTTTAAAAAAGAACACATTCATTTTTGCTATCTTAAGAATCTTGTCTCCTGAATAGGTTTATATAACCTTTCTGGATCTGTTTGTATTTTCAACAGCTTTATTAGGAGGTATCATTCACACATAATCACCATTTAAAATGTACAGTTCAAGGGCTGGAGGGATAGCTCAGAAGACTAAGCACCTGCTTAGGCAAGCAAAGGTATCGGGGTTCAGTACTTGGTACCACATGCCATGCCTGCCATGCCCCTGGCTATGCTGAGCTGGCCACCAAGACTGGGCACGATGGCACACACTGTAATCCCAGTGCTGGGGAGGCTGAGACAGGAGGATCACTGAGTCTGAGCTGCATTGTGAGACCCTGTACAAAATATATAAAAAAATTATATATATATATATATATATATATATATATATATAATAATTTAGTGGCTTGTACTATCCACTTATCCTCTGCTATCCATGGTCCAGAAAACCAAGATACCAAAATCTGTGAATGTTCACACCTCCTAAATAAAATAGCACATTATGTACGTATAATTTATACACATCATTTCATAAATTTTAAATCTTCTCTAGATTACTAACCATATCTAATACAGTGTAAATATTTGTCATACTGTACTGGGTATAAGAACAAGATAGAAGTTCACACCTATTTAGTACTATTGTCATTGTTTTAGTACTTTTTCCATCTGTAGTTGATGAAATCCATGGATTCTGGATCAGTAGATCTTAAAGGCCTCACTGTGTACACAGACTTGTAAATCCATCACTACAAACAATTTTGAAATATTTTAGAAGGCGGACGGGATAAGGAAAAATCGGTCATGAGCTACTAAGTTACAGACTGATGGGAGTAAGACACTCTGGCATGCTGTGGTACAATAGATGATGACACAGATAATAATTATGGACTGTACATCAAAAGGTTGAAAGAAAAGATTTAAAAAATGTTTTCATTTTCGAGAAATGATGTTTGAGGAGACAGGTGTGTTTAACCTGACGCACTTATATATTTTTTACATCTAAGAGAAACCATGTGTCTCTCAGATGCTACTGTGCCCCATTCTTATTCACCCAGCCCTCAACAGGTAATCTGCTGTACACCATAATGAAAGTGCCTGCCCTCAGCACTTCAGACTAGTGGTGTCATCCAGAACATGGGATTCATATGTGACTTCTTTTTTGTTTTACTTAGCATAATGTTTTCAGGGCTCATCCGTGTTGTAACGTGTATCATGAATACTTTATTCCCAGACTATCTCACTGTATGGCTATCCTACCTTGGATTTATTTGTCTAGTGGTTAATGGGTATCAGGGTGGTTTCTTTGGGTTGTTATGTATAATGCTGCCAGGACGGTTTGCATGCAGCTTCTAGTGTGGATCTGTGTTACGTTCTCTTGGGCATATGCCTAGGAGAACTGCGCAGTCATATCATAACTATATTTAACTGTTTGAGGAACACCCAGATGTTTTCCAAAGAAGCTAGAGCCTTTTGCATTCCTAATTTTATGGTTCTAATTTCTCCATATCTTTGATAACCCTTGTTATGCATGTGTGTGTATGTCTTTATATCTATACTCTTATAATACCACAGCCATTCTAGCAGGTGCAAAGCAGGGCCTCTTTGTGGCCTGGCTTTGCATTTGCCTCGTGGCTGGAGGTGCTGACTGATGTTCCCTGTGCTTATCAACCATCTTTGGAGACATTTGCCCTTAATTGGTTCATTTGTCTTTTATTTTTGAAACACAGATGTTCTTTGTATATTCTAGGTAGAAGTCTCTAACTGGCTATATGATTTGCAAAACAAGTTTTTCCTATTTTCAGTTGTCTTTAAAAGCACAATTTTTGTATGTTAATTTTATTTTATTTTTTCTCTTTTTGCTGTATTTTGGGGCCTATTAAGACACCATTGCCTAAGGCAAGCTTGTGACAATTTGACTTGTATGTTTTCTTCAAGTTTTTTCTTTGATAAGTTTTAGAAGTTTTTTGATGGACAGTATGAGAGGGAAGGGCTCAATTTTTTTTTTGCTTGTGCATATGATTATGTAGCTATTGTACCATTTGTCCAAAAAAACTTCCTTATGTAGCTATCCCACTGTTTGCCAAAAAAATTCTTCCTTTTGTATTTTTCTTGGCATACTTGTCGAAAATCAACAATAAGAAGGTTTATTTAGCATTCTCATTCGCATTCCGTTGATTTATATCTATCTTTGTGTAAGTACTACATAACCGCATGCCAGTATCACACTACCTTCATCTAGTTTCTCATCTTCTTTTATAATATTCTCTTGGATAGTTAGAAATTCTTTAAATTTCCATATGAGTATTAATATCAGCTTATCCATTTCTGCAAAAAAAAAAAAGTCAACTGAAATTAAGTCTTCTAAATAAAAAAATAAATGTAACAATAATTTAAAAAGAGGGGCTGGGGAGATAGCTCAGTAGAGTAAGCGCTTGCCTGGCAAATGCAAGAACCTGAGTTCAGTCCCTGGTTACAAAAATAAATAAATAAATAAATAAATAAATAAATGTAAAAAAATTAAGTCTTCTAAACCATAAACACAGGATATCTTTCCATATATACATAAATTTGAGCTATATTTAACAGTAGTCAGAGTTAAGTACTTTTTGGATAAACTTATTTTATTCTTTGTGCTATTGTAAATAGCATTATTTAACTTCATTTTCTTGTTCCTCTTTGCTATTATAGAGCTACAATAGTTTTTTTAGTATTGGTGTTATATCCTTCAGGCCTACCTACTCGTAATTCGTTTATAGTACTAGTTGTAATATTTTTATTTGTTTTGTCTTTGTTTTGATACATGATCTCACTATGCAACTCAAACTCATAGTGGTCCTTCTGTCTCAGCCTCCCTAGGACTGGGATTACAGGCATGCTCCCGGTTCTGGGGCTGACATGGCATGCAATGCTGAGGATAACTTATCCCACCAAGCTATCTTCCCAACCCATAATAGTCTTTTTTGATGGGATCATGTCGTCTGCAAGTAGAGATAGTCTTTCTTCTTCCTTTCCAATATGGATGCTTTTTATTCCACTTTTAATTGTCCCGGCTAGAATCTCCAATACCATATTGAATACATGTAGAATGTTTAGTCTCTATTTAAAAATAAAGTCCTACTTTCAAGAACTTAAGTAAAGATTAATAGCTGAAGTAAAGATGAATAGTTGTGACATTGCAAAGGCACATAACCTGTTAGTGGAGAATCGGAGCTGCTGATAGGTATGCCCACATCTTTCATTTCGCTTGGTAAGCATTAGTCAAACATGATCACTTATACTAGTTACCTCCCTGGCAAATCGATTTGTTCTGGGAAAATTTAGGCTAGTTGGAAAAGCTAATAAAATCCATCTCTTTCTCCAGTTCAGTAGGCAGAGAGCTTATTGACTCTAGACAGATAAGGTGTGGTCCTTGCACAATATATGAATGTCAATAGTACTCAGTATCCCCATGTCTTTCGTGCCTCGAAGATGCCTCTCCTTTTCTTAACCATCAAGAATAAAATAGAGGAGCTTAGCTCTAGAAGTGACCATCCTCTCCTCTCCAAATTGATATATGAAGAAATTCACTGCAATAAAATGCTGGCCCAGTCACACACGTTCTTCCTTCCCTATAAAAAGACCTCTGTCTCTCCATTAGTTGGGTGCTTTAAGCTTGGAGACCTCAAGATCTGCCCCAGATTTGAGAGTGACAACTATTGGGTTCTGAAGTCCCAGTGGTCACCTGGCTCTAAACCACACAATGTTGAACCTGCTTCTGTCCCTCTCATGGCTGCATGTGGGAGCTCTGCCTATCTGTTTGATGGAGCCAGAGGGTTCCTGGAATCTAAGACAGGGTTGTCAAGCTGCCAAACACCTGGCTGTCTGGTCTGAAGGAGTCTGTCCTTGCTGTTATGGTTTGTGTCTAGTTGTCCCCCCAAAGCCTCATGCAATCATGGGGCAAGGACTTCTAGAATTTGGGCTTAACTCATGATCCACTGGGATTATTGGTGATCCAAGGGTGAGATTATGGGTCTGAGTACTGCTGGGATTATGGATGTATCCTGAGGCAGAGAGCTTGAATGTAATATAAGAGAGACAGAAACTGACTCTGTCTCTGTTCTCTCTGTTGCTATTATTGCTGTTCCACCACCATGAGCTACTGGCCTCTGCCATGTGCCTCTCTGTCTTGGATCCAGCTGAGTGTGGACAGAAACCTCCAGTAACTGTGAGCTAAATAAAGCTTTTCTTCCTTTGTCTTGGGTGTCAGGTATTTGTCCCAGCAACAAGAGAAGAGTAACTGAGACCCTTGCCGTCTTTGGTCTGTAGTGGTAGTCCTATGAAAGGCTGAGTGTAAAGTGGAATGGACCATTGAGTGGGGAGTTAGAAGCCTTCCTCTTAGATCTTCTACCTAGAAGAGCATTCCTAGAAGGGAAAGAAATATTCATTGGCTACACTTCTCTCTTAAGCCATCTTTGCAATCCTACAGCCTTGTGTAATGTTCGTGGAGGGAAAGTGTGTGTTTTCTTACCTAACTTCCAAATTAGATTCTTTCCATTGTTTGGTAGCTGTTTGAAGATGGATATTTTGAGGATAGGAGTTATTAGTTAGCTCCTCTGGCTCTAGACATCAAACAGGAAGAGCCATTCAGGCAGTAACTATCCAATGCAGTGACTCTGGCTATTGCTCATAGTTACCCACAATTCATTGTTAACTTGACAAAGTGCATTGATAACTACCTGGCTATAACTCATTCTGCCCCCTATCAGGTAAAGGCAAATCCTTCTCTAACTTTCTCTGCTTGGATCCTTTGTATTAATATAGAGCAGAGCATTTCCTTAAATTTTAGAAGTCCATCAATTAATAAAGGTATGTTTTAAAGATAGAAAATTGGGATACTTCAGTTTTCTTTAATTTACTCAATTCCATCTCTTTTTTTGCATACTTGGTTGGCCCATACAGAATGCAGAGAAACTTGAGAGCCAATACTTTATGCATTAGGGACAGACACCTGAGCTTAAAGCTACACTCTGCCCCTTACTTTCTGTGTGATCTTGAATTGTTCACTTAATCTCTGTGTACCCGAACTTTTTTCATGGAGAAAATAGTAACTTATATTCTCATAGGAGGGAAGTGATGGTATGATACATGTGCAGTGCTTAGAGAACCACCTGCCATGTACTGTGTGGTATGTTCTCAGGACACTAACTGTTCATTGTTGAAAGAAGCTATAGTAATGGAAATATTGTTACTACCATTGTTATTATCTATATAATTCACTTGCATCTTAAAAAGGATGCATGTTGATCTGTCCATTATTTATGTCTTCCTATCCCAGCAGGAGAATGATGCCTGTTTACAAAGCGTGCTGTGAAGCTCTTTCTTCATTCCCCTGTGCTGTGCTTCCTGAGCAGCTAGGGGAGAAAATTCCTGCTTGCTCAGGTCTGGTCCAGGATATTCCAATCTCAGTGCTGAAAATGCAGTCATCTTCTAATCAAACAACTGCATATAGATATTAATGAAAAGCCTAATTTTAAGATCAGCTTCTAGAGGATCATTTTCTCTTTGAGATTTAGATAAGAAACAACCAAGAACAGGTTATCCAGAGATATGTGCTCTTCTAAGGATGTAGCATTCCTTGTGGCTCTCTAAGCTTTTTTGTTGTCGTGGTTCTAGAAAGTTCCTAGCATCTGGAACTGTAACTCTGTGCCTCCTAACACAGAGTTAGTGTGGGGCTCTATCAGTGGGTAAACAGAGCTTCTCCCTCAGTTTGTCTTTAACATCTTGCCCTTTCTCTCTGATCAGGTATCTCAGATGAAGATATTATCAACATTACTCTTCCTACTGGAGTCCCCATTCTCTTGGAGCTGGATGAGAACCTACGTGCTATTGGGCCTCACCAGTTCCTGGGAGACCAAGAGGCCATCCAGGCAGCCATTAAGAAAGTGGATGACCAAGGCAAAGTGAAACAAGCCAAATAATAAAGTTTTTCCCACATGGTGGCTGGCCAGGAACAGATGTGCCATGCAATTGTGTTATGGGTGCTGAGTTCTCTCTTTGTCTCCTGATTTTTCAGATATGTCCAAGGTTAGGTGGTAGAGTTTGTAAGTTTATTTTGATCCAGATAATGCTTAAAGGTGCATAAATACTTATGTCATAGCCTTAGGGGTTGGCCTCCCTGCTAGTCCTATTTGAACAGTCACCAAACTAGTAACCAGTGAAGTTTAATCAGGTTGCTTTGTTAGTTTCTGA
This sequence comes from Myocastor coypus, assembly GCA_004027025.1. Classification (NCBI taxonomy): domain Eukaryota; kingdom Metazoa; phylum Chordata; class Mammalia; order Rodentia; family Myocastoridae; genus Myocastor; species Myocastor coypus. The sequence continues at coordinate 43,786 of PVJA010008330.1, forward strand.
GTTGGGAGAGTGACAAATGGAGATAAAGCTTAAGGTATTCAATAAATCATTCAGACACCATCAGTAGGAACTCTACCATTAGGTAGTTCACTTTTTATTTCATAATGTTTTCTAAGATGATAATGGATTATTAGATAATGTACAGTGCATATAAATATTTAAGTCTAGTCTTTTCTTTTAGGAAAAAAAATGATTTGATAGTTAAGACCAGAGGCCCATTGAATGGGAAAGTCACAGATGATTGGTTCAAGGAGACTGACCAGCACCCTAACAATGTCCTTCCTTGAGGGCAGAGTTATCCTTTGTTTGACATTTAGTAGGATTCTTCTTCAGCCACTAAAATGAGCAGGGCAGACACAGCTATGGCTATTTAGGATCCACTTTTGTTTTGTTGTTTTTTGACCTTTAACTCTTGGATCCTTATAATTGATTTAAAAATAAAGTTCTGTGACTCACAATGACCCAACATGTCTCTGTGTATTTATTTCATCAGTTTTTAGGAGGTGTCTGAGTTAGGCTTTGAGCACTATTCCTGCGACACTCACAGACTTGCTGTTGTTTCAACTCCAAACACTTCTGATTTTCTGTAAATTTCAGATTGGAGTACAGGAAGGTGAAACACAGTGTGTGGATTCTGTTCATCTGTACAGGGGTGAGGGTACACACACATGGGGCTGTCACACACATTCACTGCTCATTCACTGAGGACAAAAAATCAAGGTCTGTTGTTCAGAGTCACCAGGATGGCCACAAGCAGAACAGTCTGTTTGTCATCTCGATAATCTTTTCTACAACATGTTGTTCGGTGCTAAGAGTACATGTCATCATTCCTTGAACTACTGCCTCTATTTCAAAGCAAGCCACATATACGTCAAAGATAAGTCATGTAAAACATTTGCAGTTATATCTGTTGCAATAGTTTACTATTTTCCCTGGTTTTCTATTGGTGGAGTCATTTGTTTGGATCCATTATATAGTATATTAGCATTTGAAATTATAAAGCCTTTGTTGCCGCTCGGTCTCCATTGCATCTTTACTTTAGGACTCCTAAGCTTGGCTGAAGATGGCTGCAAAGATCAACCTGGCCTGCTCCCTGCCAGCCACATATGATTTGCATTTATTACTCTCTGTGGCAACCTTAATTTTAGTGTTACTCAGTGTGACCAAATGTGTAAGATTCCAGAATTCAAGAGATCATGACTGGAAATGGGACTCTTCCATCTTCCTCAAATTTTCTTCAAATTTCAAGCGTACAATTAAGGTAACAAGTGTGACCATTTTCCAATGGCTTCATCTCTGGAAATTCCTCAGAGGGGTCAGGCCGGGTGGTGACATGTCTTAATGCAGCTGGGTTCTTACTCTGTACATCACCCATGTCCACCTCAGGGGATCCTTGCACAGAGCAGCACTTACATTCAGGCACTGGGGATCTTGTAGAATCCCCAAGTTAGCAATGAGCTCACAAGACAGGGAGGGAACAACTGATCTTAAGGTTTTTGAGATCTTAGCTGAAATCCCATGTGAATGGAAGATATTTATGAAAATGACATAAAATCACTTTTAGTAATTCAAGCACTTCAGCCGTAGAACACTTAAGCAATCTGTTCTCTTTTCTTTGTTAAAATGTTATCCAAGATTTCTGGTGCAGTAGTCTAGTAGGCTACATCCTAACCTTAGTAGCATCCTTCCGAAACTAGGATAGAAATTTGCAGTTTTTTCCTCCTATAGTAAGACAGCCAGCCTATCTAGGAATGTGTCCCTTGGAGGAGGCAACTCCGCCCTGGGGCCAGCTGGGCACATCCCCTGCTTAAGTTGAAATGATTGTCCCAACGAAGGTCTAGTGTGGGCAAATGAAGAAATGAACTCCTAGAGACCTGACTTTTCAGTACCCTAGCCTGATAGTCTACCACAGATGCTGTAAGCTTATCTTGCTAGAGTAGTTCCTCTTCAAAACTCAGAAGTCCTCACAATGCCTAATACTGATCTGAGCACTGATGCAACAGAACATCTTTAGCTAAAATATATAATGTCTTAATGTATTTTTCCTTATCTCATGTATGTGCTTTTGCCCATGACCACATTTATTTTATTAAAGCACAGTTCCCAGTGTGCAATAGCAACACTTGTCTTCTAGACAAAGCCTCCCCTTCCCTCAGCTTTCTGAGAAGCGTGTGTGTGTGTGTGTGTGTGTGTGTGTGTGTGTGTGTGTGTGTGTTTGCTCAGAATGTTAAGTCTGTTAGTCTGTTAGGTAAAAAGCCCCTGTTGGGTTAGAATGGGCCAGATTGGTGATGAAAGCAAAACTTCCCCTGACCATCTTCCTCACGGAGAACAGAAGTCAGATCTGGTCAAGTACTCCCTCTTCCTGCTCTTTCTACAATGATCTCAGGGATCTTTATTTTCTTAGCCCCTTTCTGATTTTGATGAGATAAACTGGAGGAGAAAGATTTGTTAGGTTTATTATTCTTACTGTTAGTTTTATTCATCTTTATGCCCTTAGCATGTGAGTGTCACGTGAGAGTCTCTTCAGAGTTAGGTTTCCCTCCTTACCTGGGAAGCCTTTCTTTACCCTCTTAGGAACACACTAACACTGCCTCAGCGTGGAAGATCCTGCTCTCATATCCTGGTTTCAACTTTCAAATGATTCAGGTTTGCAAGTTTTGGGCTCATGTATGTAATGCCTTTTGTTTTACTAAATTGTACCTTGCCTCAGAGGAGAACTGACTGCGGCAGATGCCCCATCATGTGGTAGCCTGGGGGCCTTCACATTGGACCATGGCGGGGAATTTAAACCTTTGATCCCTAAGGCAGTATGGAGCATTTGAAGAACAGGAATTCTGTGGTCATCCAATCTCCCTCTAGTGACCAAATCATTTGACAAAAAGTCACCATCATTCCACAGTTGGTTGTATATTGAAGATGACTATGGTTTGAAACTGTCACCCAGTAGTTCAAGGGGTAGAAACAGTATCCAAAGGCATATGTTCATGGAGGTAAGCTGGAGGTAAGATATTGGGAAGGGAGTAAGGACCCCATCAGGGCCAGACACCATGGGGGTGCTTTAGTGGCTATATGGGAAGAGAATTCTGAGTCAACACACACACACACACACACACACACACACACACACACACACTATCCCACCATGTGTTGGCCTTTACCAAATTATGAAAGCAAGAAGAGGCCTTGCCAGAAGCAGAACAGATGCTAGCACCATCTTCTCATCTGCCCAGTCTATGGAACCATGAGCAGAGCAAATCTCTGTTCTTTGTAAGCCACCCCATCTGTGGCATTTAGATACAGAGACAGAAAGATCAGCTAGAGAAGAGACTAACACAATAGAGAGAATGTTCTCTGTGGCCCGATGAAGGTGACTCCATTTGCCACCTTCCGGTCTTGTAGAGCTTGACAATTCCTGAGCCAGGTGCCAGCCTGCCACCAAAGGGCTGTCCATCCCTGTATTTGCCAAGACCGGTGGAATTCCTGATACAACTAAGAACAGGATGCACGTAAACAATTCTTGCCATGGATTTTGGTTTTAGCTTTTGTTTGTTTGCTATTTAATTTAGAGGCCTATATAAACAGGAGCTTGGCAGCCAGAGGGGCAAGGGCTGGCTTTGACAGTGCTGCTGTCCCTAAGTAACCATCACTCTGTAAGTCACCTCTAACCTATTTTCTTGGCAACCTGGGCTTGTCTGAATCACTCGAGGTTCTGTTGGTGCCTTCCCAGCTCAGAGACAGGCATTTCTTTCTTTCTTTCTTTCTTTCTTTCTTTCTTTCTTTCTTTCTTTCTTTCTTTCTTTCTTTCCTTTTTTTTTTTTCCTAAGGAAGGGTTTATAGGGTGTTCAGGGTCTCACTACTAGATCAGACTCATAGTGATCTGCCTGTTTACAGCCTCTCAAGAGCTGGGATTATAGGCACTCACCACAATGCTCAGTCTCAATTGCCATCTCAGTGCGCCCTGGAGCAGGGCTAGCACTGCAGGCCCCTGCTCCTGCTCACAGGCACTTTAATCCACTGAGCTGCTTGGGCAGCCCTAGGCACATATTTCTTTGACATCTCCCCAGGAAACCCATCCAGCAACAATATAGAAATGTCACCTAGCCTTTAGAACCCTGGTATATTAAGGTATCTCCAGAAATACATTTTTTAGTTCCCAGAGAAAGTTTTTAAAGGCAAGCTGGAAGTCACCGCCATGTCTTGTGCACATGCAACAGGGTCATATTTACTTACTTTCTTTTTATTGGAGTCAATGTGAGCATGTAAGCTTCCGTCTACTCTGCTTTGACAGATGTTTCTAAAAACCTTTTCATGATTCAGAATGTTAAGAGATCCACAAAGGCAGAGTACAAATTAGCACAAAGAACACTCATGGGCCCACATCACCTTGTTCTCATTCCTCCCTACCCCACTGAACTATTTCGAAGTATGTGGCAGACATCAAGGAGGACAGACTTGAAAATGGAGATGTTCTTCCATCAGTTAGAGTGGAAGCCAACAGAATCCTGTTGTGACACACACATCTAGGACCATAGCACTTTGGGGGACTCAGGAAGATGCCAAAATTGCACCTAACCTGGCAACTTAGTGCCTTAGCAAGACTCTGTCGCAAAGAAAATACAGGCTGAGGATGTAGCTTGGTGTGAAGACCCTGGGTTCAATCCCCAGTTCTATCACCATTTAAGAAAAAATAGCTATCGGCATTCTGTGCTGCATTTTGTCATTTTGAATACTTTCAAAACACCGAATAGCAGTCATGGCAAGATAATCTGACTCCAGTTTTGCCTCACACTAACACAAAGTACGCAATGGCCTGGATTATCTGCAGTTCTGTCGGGAGTCCTGATAGCTCGCTGTCTGCGACTTCTGCAGGACAACGTGGGTACTTCTAGTGTCCAGCGTGTTTAAAGATGATAACATTGCTGAGTCATTTAATAAATAATTCTGAGCTTCTTTTCTGAAATAGTTTTGGAACATTAAAAATGGGGAAAGTTGTTGATGTTACAATCAGGCTAATCACTAGGGGAATAGCAAGATAAAGAACGGAATGTTCACATGTATGTGTGTGCATTTGCGTGTATGTACCCCTTGCCCTGTCCTGGCTCTGGCTCTGTCCTTTGAAAGATCCTAGAAGCTATAGTCTACTAGCCATCAGCACATTTAGTTTGTTTTTCTATACAATTAAGTTTATTGGGACTGGTATGATGGTTCAGTGGTCTAAAGCACCTGCTTAGGAAAGCTTAAGCAACCACAGGGACTGCAGTTCAATCCCTGGCACCCTGGCACCACAGGCTGCATCAGCCCCACCCCCGGGGCAGGCTGAGCCAGGCATAAAAAAAAAAAAAAAAGAAAGAAAAGAAAAAGAAGTGTGTAAATTCAATGGATAATACATCATTTTGTGTGGCTTGACAAACTTTTTTGAATCTAACAAAAAAGCAATGAGATACATTCATAATATAAGATGTCCTAAAAGATGGCTCACTTGACCTTTTTTTATTTTTTATATATTTTTTTAAATTTAATATTTTTATTGTTTAAATTTAACAATGGTTATATTACATATTTTCATCATCAGATCAGTTTAGATTAATATATATAGGTATATAAGATTGATTAAATAATTAAACATTAACACTTTTAAATCAACATTACTTTTTTTTTTGACCCTGAAAGATACAAAAAAAGGAATGTTTTGTTACACAGGTCTTGCTTCGACTTGCCCTTGACCACCCAGCAAAAAAAAGAAAAAAAAAATGCTTAATCACTTGACCTTTTAAAAATATATCAAGATCATAAATAAATTTAAAAATCACGGCAGGACAGCTTCAGATTAAATGACACTAGAAACAGCACAAAGACATGTTACTTGTGAAGCTGAACTGGAGCTTTGGATTAAAGTTGTCAAAAGATTTCTTTTTTGGCATTTGGGGGAATTTGAGTGCTGGCTATGTTTTAGATGATAATAGATATTAAACTTATTATTATGTTCTGTGTAAAGGAAGACTTTGTTCTTAGGATGTACTACTGATGGACTTAGAGATGAGATTTCCCAGAGTCTCTGTAAATCATAGATGGCTCAGCCAATACCATATCCTTAAATAGTCTAGGTCAGAAAGAAAATATAGTAAATGTTATAACTGTGGTTATCGAGGCACTTGCTTAAGCAGCACAAACACTAAAATTGGAACCATTCAGAGAAGATTAGTATGGTTATTGAGGTCAAATGGTGAACGGAGGGAATGGTTTATGACGCTGAGCTATTGCGCTGTTCTTCCAACTTTTCTGTAGCTTAGAAACATTTCCAAATGAAATTGGAAGAAGTGACAGAAGAAAGAAATCGGCAAGTAATTATAATAAGTTTGTCCTAAGGACAGCCACTAAAACGTCCCTCCTTACATGGAGTGACTGGACACAGACGCCTAGCTTCCACACATGGTATGCTGGGGCCCTCACTCTCCAGAAGCAAAAACTTCCTATGCCTGTATTATCAAGAACCAAATGGTAAACTCATTTTATTTGTATTATCTTTGAAGCTGTAGCTATAGAGCAGACCAAAAATCAGCTTGATACAACAAATCAGAAACAGGGCTATGAATGCCATCACCTTGCCATAGAACTGACAGTAACGGGCTTTCATCTCTTGAGGCAAAACCCTTTGCTTCGTTGTTGCTATGGTTTGTGTCTAGTTGTCCTGTCCCCCGCACCCCCAAGCCCCATACAGCCATGAGGCGGACTGGTAGAATTTGTGATTAACTCATGAGCCACTGGATTATAGGTGTGAGTGCTGCCGGGCTTCCGGGTGTGAGTGCTACCCCCAGCCTGGGGGGAGAGCCTGAAGGGAACATAAGGGAGACAGACTTGCTCTCCCTGTTGCCATGGCTGCCACTGCTCCTGCCCTTTCACTCCCTTCTCTTTGCTGCCATCACGAAAGGATGCTCTCTGCCATGTTCCATGCTGCCTTGCAGCCAGCTCAGCCAGTAACTGTGATCTAAATAGACCTTTCCTTGCTTCGTTTTGGATGTTGAGTATTTGTCCCAGCAACAAGAGAAGAGTAGTTCTCCGTATCGCCTTTGAGCGGCATCCCTTCTTGGCGTCTGAATCACCAGGTGTCTCTTTCCTTGAACTTTATTTCCCTGCAACAACCGCTTCCCAAATACCCCTTGTTTCGCTCTGCTCTACGGCAACAGGATATGGTGGGAGAAAAGTTCTCCAGCCATAGCAGCCAGGAAGCAGAGACAGACATTTGGAACCACCACAGCCAACGGAGTTATTTTGCAGTAGGCTTACTCAAGGATTCCTTTTGAATGCACGGTAAGCCGTACAGCTGTTGGAAAGGGGACATCTGGCTAGCAACATTACCCACTGTCCACTGCAAAGTTCATTGGGCATCATATTAAGCTAGGTGGGGACTCAAGATACACCTGGAGTTTGTATTAATCTAACTTAATTATATAAAATCTACCCTATTAGCAAGAAGACTCTTTAAAGTAGTTGAACTTTGACCTTGACATATGTCACCACTGGACCAGACAGGACAAAGGCCAGCATGTAGCTCTACACCATGCGAACAGCATTGACCTTGGTTCTGTAGGACATCATTAAGGTCCTTCCACCAGCCTCTAGCCGTGCATTGGCATTGTTATTTCTTTTTTATTGATTTACTCAATTAATTTTGTGCAGGGTCTCACTATGCAGCTCAGACTCATAGTGATCCTCCTGTTTTCAGCCTCCCCAGCACTAGAATTATAGGTGTGTACCACCATGCCTGGATTCAGTGACCAGCTCAGTGTGCCCGGGGCTGGGGCTGTCATAGCACATGGTGCCAGGGATCGAACTCTGCCCCCTGCACTTGCCTAAGCAGGTGCTTAGTCCATTGAGCTATCTCGCTGGCCCTGGTCTTGTTATTTCTGAAGCATCTCGGGATCTTCATGTGGGGTGCAGGGACTATCATTTGCAGCTAGAGTTCTACATTCCCAGGAATCTTGCTATTTTTATCTTTACTTTTAAAAATCTTTATTTCTGTAGCCAGACACTAGGGGTCAGTATTTATCCACAGATCCCTCAAGGCGTAGCTATACTTGCTCTGCTCTGGCTATTCACTACAGCAGTGACCTGGAGAAATCTGGACTCTCACTCCTCATGCGGTTAGATAGACTCAGCCACGTAACCATCAGTGTGCAGAGAGACACTGCCAACTGCCTTTGGGATTTTAGCCTGGGAAAGAGGCTATTGTAAAGCTTAATTATGGGCAGCATCGAGCCACTCTCAGCTCTAGAAGACTCACCCGGTTGCTTGGTCCCACCAGGCCACCACGGTGCTCAGCCAACATCCCGGCCACCGCCCTGGCCTTGCCTTCTTCTCCTTAGTTGTGAAGTTCTGTTGGTTCTGTCTCCTCTGCCTCATGGACCCACTCCTTCTCTCTCCCACGGCTCCTGCCTTGAGTCAATTCCCCACTCTTTGCAGCTTACCTTTTCAGCAGCCCTCTGGCTACTGCCTCCCCCTCCTCTCTTACCCTCTTCTGTCCCTTTCCACCATTGTCAGGGCGACATTTCCAGCTCTGCCCTTCCTGGCTCTGCCTTCGGCCTCAGTGCCCTGGCTGGAGCTGCCCTCCCTCACCAGCTCCACCCTGCCTTCCTTCCTAGCCAGCCTCGGGTCTGCTCTTCCCTTCCCAGGGCAACCTGGGAGTCGCCCTCAGCGGATCTCACTTCTCCCTTTGTCTCTTCACCCCACGGTTATGGTTTATGTCTGAATGTCCCTGAAAGGCTCTTGCAGTCATAGGTGGCACTTTTCAGAGGTGCCGGACCTAGGGTGCGTGGGGCAGGCATCAGGGTATGTGTTTACTAAATCAGTGCGCTGATTGGCTCGGCATACTCAGGGTTAGGGTTGCCTCACCCCAGGTGTGAGTACTGTCCTAGAAGTGAGTAGCCAAGACAGAGTACAAGGAACAGAGTGGGAGTTGTGGATTGTCACCTGCTACCTGCTTCCTCTCTATCCACTGCTTTGCGGCTTTCTTACCTTCTGCCCACCATGAGCCATTCCCCTCTGCAATACCCCTCTGCCATGCCATCCTGCCTTGGAGACAGACAACTATGAACTGAAACCTCATACAAAGTGAGCTAAATAAACATTTCCTTCGTCCAATTTGGGATATTGGGTATTTCATTGTAGCAATGAGAAAAGTAACTGCACACTGGCCAGAGAACTGAGTAAATTCAGGCCAAGGGACCTTCAGATCATATACAGCTTACACTCCTGAGATCCCAGGCTTATGTCCCATGAGTGCAAATTATCTGTTTTGTAGGTTTGTCCCTGGTGGTATGTCTCAAGGCAAGAACTGGAGCCTAACTGTCCACTCAGTGGCTGTCGTTCCTCTATGGCAGTCTGAGAAGTAGAGTTGGGACTTCTTACTGGTGGGCAGGAGGGCAAGGAAGGCCCAGGAGCCTGTGAGATTGAGACATCTCTCTCTCTCTCTCTCTCTCTCTCTCTCTCTCTCTCTCTCTCTTTCGTTCCTTCTTTCTTTCCTGTGAGATCAAGACACCTCTCTCTCTCTCTCTCTCTCTCTCTCTCTCTCTCTCTGTCTGTCTCTCCCTCCCTCTCTCTCTCTCTTTCCTGTATTTAGGACAGGGTCTAGAGGGTCTCACTACCTAGATCAGACTCCTAGTGATTCTCCTGTTTTCAGCCTCCCAAGTTCTGGAATTACAGACACACACCGCTACACCCAGTCTCAATTGCCAACTCAGTGCGCCCCAGGGGTGAGGCCAGCATGGTAGGCCAGGGATCGAACCCCAGCGCTACACTCTTCCTAAGCAGGCACTTCAGTCTGCTGAGCTATCAGGCTGGCCCAAGATCAGGACATGTTATACATGCAGCTGATGCAGTGCCATGGAAACAGATTGAAAAGCCATGTCATATTGTCATTTAAATTGCAGAGTTATAAGTAGCAGGTTAAAAAGCAAAATAAAGTAGCAATATAAATATTTTGAAAATAAATAGGAAAAATTTAGTAATCTTGCCACGCTCTGAACTATTTCATAGGCGTCTATTAATGTTTCACAGAGAAATAGCCTTAATTTACACTTCGTGTTTCACTCTTTTATTTGTTGTTGTATTTTCCACATTTCAGAAACTCCAGACAACTTACTGTATGCTTGCACACTGTTCCATGATTTGGAACATAAGAGAGAGGGCATTAGATGCTTTCAGTTATTTTTTTTTCCTATAGTAAATAATATCAAACTAAGAATATCGATCAGACTAAATAAAATATATCACACATTTTGGAAAGTGTATCTTCATAACACTATTTTTAAGTATGTAAAGCCATTTCATATGATTCAAAACCACCCAACACCAAGGATGGAGTAATCTCTTGTGAAAAGAGGACATGTCTAGACTGATAATGTGTGTGCGTATATGTGTGCTTACGCGTATGCACATGGGCTCCAGGCTGAGAAAATGATGTAGGCCATGGCCCTCAAACTGAAAGAGCACAGACTCTGCCAGCAGGGTGCTGATGCTGTATTCATGCTGATAGGCTCGTATCGAGAGGTTCTTGCCAAGTCTCACGCACTCATGGGTGGGGTTCTGGGGATTGTGCTGGATCCAGACTGTGGAATGTGGATGGGGGTGGGTGTGAATACAGATTAAAGGCCTGATGATTGGATTAGCTCACGGATTGTTTTAGTGTCATTCTGAGTATGGATGATGGAAAACTGTATCCTGGATCTGAGTGACACCAACCAGTTAAGCTTGTAGCCTGGATGGAAAATAAAGAGATAGAAGGCAGGCTTAATTTTGCATGTTTGCATCACGTAATCTAAACAATTAATTTGAAGATAACATTATGCAATACAACAGCCACCATCAAATTCCTAGTATTTTGTTTAGAGAAATTCTGTATTGTTTCTAATGTTCTTTTTTTAAATTTACCATTTTGAATTATTTTTAAAAAAGAAAAAGGAAAGAAAGAAGGCAGGCTTGCTGCTTGCCGCTGCTGCTCTTCTGTCTGCCTGCCATGGGCTGTCTTTCCTCTGCCCATTCCCCTCTCCCCTGCTGTCCTGTTGCCCTGCCTTGGAGCTGGCTGCTTATAGGGTGAAACTTCTACAAACTGCAAGCCGAACTAAACTTCTCTGCCTTCAACTTGTGGGTAGGAGACATTTGGTCCCAGTAATAAGGAAGCAACTAAAATACATCCTTAGTATGACAAAAATAAAATAAAACAAAAACCAGCTAGCTGGGGATGGGTGTGACCAAGGTCATTTGAGTACAATAATGAGGTCTCACACAATATGTGGTGGGATTCAGTGTTGGCAGCTGCCAGGTAGGGACACAGTGAGACACATGGACAGCCTGAGAAAGCTTGGGAGTGCAGGGATGGCCCACGTGGAGGTGAAAGAACTTCACAGCTTGAGAATACAACCTCTTCCGGGCAGCAGTTGCATTCCACTACTATGAAAAATAAGTGTTTTGAGAACTAAAAATCCCGATACTCAGAGACTAAAAGTGAGCCTTTACTTCTTCTAAATGTTCTATTTCTAGAAATGATACAATGCCCAGCATCATACAGTCAAGGATAGGACAATAATTATTTTTTATGATACATACAAAAGCATGAGATTGATTCATGATTGACTGATTGCTTGACTGATTAATTTTTGAGACAGGCTGTTGCTCTACAACCCAGGCTGGCCTTGAACATGCAATCCTCCTGCCTTAGTCTCCCAGCGCTGGGATTACAGACATGTGCCACCATGCCCGGCCATTGTAAAAAAAAAAATGGTTTTAAATTTCATCATTCAGGTATAGTGAATAAACTCTGGCGGTCATTCTCCAATGGCAAATTAAGCTTGGGTCTTGTTTAATTCTCCCAACCACATTATGAAGTAAACATTTTTATTATCCCCATATGTGGAGAAGGCACAGTGTCAGGACCAGAGTCACAAAGCCACAATAAACTGTGGCAGCTCCACCTAAGTCCCAAGCTCATGCTCTTGGCTGTCTTTAGCTTGAAAAACCAAACAAACAAATTTTAAACTGATAAATCTATCCAAAACTGATCAAAGAATAATGTTCAGCATCTATCTGAGGAGCAAGTTTCCTTTGCACTCTCCTTCTAATTCCTATGCCCCACCCTACCCCACCTGGACATGGCAGCACACACCCATAATCTCAGCACTCAAGGATGCCAGCTCTAATGTTGGAGGCCAGCCTGGACAACTTGGTGATTTAGTGAGACTCAGTCTCAAAATTTAAAAATAAGCACTGAGTTTAAAATTTCGACCACAAAGCTCTGGGCTTAACCTCTGGCTCCTGAGGTGCAGGGGTAGAGGTGGGGGGGGGGACCAGTTCCACTAAACTCGGAGGGGAGCTCTAGAATTGTTTAAGTGTACACTTTTCTGTGTAGGAGAAAGGAGAATTCACTTTCATTCTTGTCTCAAACCATCTATTTTCATATTTAAAGAGTCTAGAGCTTGTGTATTAAACCCTGACTAACTTATTTAAATACCCTACATATACATAGGAGAACAACAACCAAAAAAAAAGGCAGTTTCTTCACCATAGAGTATTTAAAAGTCACAGGACTCCAGCCGTAAGAACCCTTTGGCATCACAGCCCTGTATTAAGAACAATACAAACCACTGTCCCTGGTCTGAACAGAAAAGTCATTTATTGAAGGATATTGGGCAGCTTACAGAGCACCGGGGAGTTATATTTGGAAAACCATTCAGCAGAGAGCAGGGCTCAGCTCACACTGGGATCGCTCCAGCGAGGATTCAACACCCCAGGCGCTGGGCACAGGTGCTGCCCTCCTGTTGACTGTGCCAGGGACCGGGTGCTGGAACATCTGCTTCTGCTGTTCCATTTGGCAGTGACCCGGTGGGTTGCAAAAAATGACCGCACATTCCTCTCCTTCCCTCCCTGTAGCTCTCCATGCCCCTGTACTGTGGAGCTCTGTCCTCCCAGATGACTCTCAGCCAGTGGCCAAGCTCTCTTATTTTTCTATTTTAGTCCGAGCTTGCTCCCAGGTGCCTCGCAGCCTGTTGAGATCGATAACTAGGCTGTGAATGAGGGTGGGAAAGCTTCTCTCCCCAGCGCCGGGTCTTGGGCTCAGAAGCTGCTGCTGCTTACAGAGGTCCTTTGTGCCAGGTCTGACTTCCCTGGGTCCTCCGGGCCTTCTTCTCCTGCAGTTCACTGTGTGCCAGCCATTCTGATCTAGAGACTAAAAGGGTGAGTTACTGAGGGCACTTGGTTCTAAATCCGTGAGGAGACTCTAGGGCCACGTGAGGCTGTGGTGGCTGAGGGTTCCAGTAGTGAGGGACTGTGTCCTCTTCCTTATTCTGCCTTGGAGTTAAATGCTGATCTTGCCCCAGGATCACGCTGAGATCTGTACCTCAGCAACTCCAAAACACACACCCTTTTCAGAAATTTGTAATTTCATCATTTCTGGACCAAATGACTCTGACCACAGAAAGGCACAAATTTTCCATTGGGATTTATTCTACTGCTCCCTTTTGGTGGGTATTTTTTTTTTTTTTTTTCCTCTCTTGTGTTTGAAAGCCTATTCATTACATGAAGTATAGGTTTTTCAAAAAACTATTTTTAACATATACTTATTATTAAATAGACACATCTTCCTTTCTCTTCTAACTCCAATTTATATACTTGAGAATTGACATACAGAGCAGCCTATGGTTTGGAAAAGTGAAGCTTTTTATTTGGCCCATCCCTATGCACGGAGCTTTGAAGTCTAAAACTCTAGGATTACCCTCCCTCTCAGCACCCTCACAATAGCCAGACCCCAGTGCAGAGAGCCAGGAACCTTACTCCCCAGCCTTGGGCAACCCAAGACTTCCAGCTTCTGCTGGCAGTTGAAGTTCCAGTGCATGTGGAGAACAGGATGGAACAGTTTCTTATACAGGAAGATCATTTGTAACAATCAAGAAGCATGAGGTTACGGAACAACAATTAACTCAGTGGCAAGCTTGGCCATAAATTTTATTTCCAAAGTGAACGCATGATATAGGTATGAATTTTGATTGCAGATAAAGAAGAGAATGTGGAGCTATTATTAAATACAAAGTAAGCTAACATTAAAAAAAATGCCAGAAGATAGAAGGAATGCAAGCAGGAGCCCTGGGGCAGAGAGAGGGAAGAGGTAAGTAAAGGCCCCGGATGTGGGGAGAGGACAAGGGGGACAGGGTGGGGCATGACGCTGGAGGTCTCTGCCAAGTCCAGGAGGGCTCCAAAGGCATGTGGAGAGGAAGGAATAGAGACCCCGACTGACCCAGCGTTGGTAGGTAGGTTCCCGCTGAGCCCACCCTCACCCTCCACCAGAGGGGTCATGTGGTATTTCTCTTATGAAGCAACACAGGAAGAATTACTCCTCACTCCCTGGAACACTAAAGACCACAGGGAATTTGGCAAAGGCCTGGAAAGTGGAGATTTTAGGTCAAATGGGAAAGCGGAGGAGTGCGAAGCCGCCACTACTACCACCCCATCCGTGGCTTTCCGCACCAGGCAGCTTTTGGGTGGAGGGTGTAATGGGACTTTTAAAGCTCCTATGGTTGAAAACTTAACCAAGCTTTCTTCACATTACACTAATAGGTCCAGAGTATGAGGGAAGGATGTTAAGGCAGGACTTACACTTCAGCTGTTTAAGGGCACCTTGAATTAGCACCTCGTCATGATCCTGAGATTGTCTCCAAATCCTAAAAGAAAAGGAATGGTCTCCCTGTCACAGATTCCTAAAATTCCTTTAAGCAGGGACAACAACCGTTTTTTTTTTAATTTCAAAATATTTATTTATTCATTTTAAATTTAACAATGGTTGTATTACATATTTTCATCATCGGATCAGTTCAGATTAATAGATATTGGTATATAAGATTGATCAAACAATTAAACATTAACACTTTCAATAAACATTACTTTTTTTTAACAGTTGACACACTGCATATTGTCCTCGCAAACAATCATTTCTTTCTTTTTTTAACATTAGAGATAAAATTCTTTTTTTTTGTTTTTTGTTTTTTGTGGAACAGGGATCAAACTCAGGACCTTGCACTTGCCAGGCAGGCACTAGTGCCCCTGAGCTATCTCCCCTGACCCTAAAGATAAATTTCTAACAGTAACAATCTTTAAAAAAAAATCATTAGAGATAACATTTTAACAGTACCTATCACTGAAAAAGGAATATTCTAAAGACGCCTATTTAAGGCAAAAGGGCAGCCAAATGAGGCACAGACAGGGGAATTATGGGTAGCAGATTCCTCCCCGCTTTGATAGAGGAAAGAGATGCTAAAACAGAGGGCAGACTGCTGCTGAAGAAAGACCAAGTTATTGGCTAGGGGAAGATAAAGTTACTGATGAGGAGATCGTGCCAGACGCCGGCCTTGTTTGTCTTCAGTGCAGATACACGGAAGAGAACACAACAGTTGGAAGCTGAGTGTGAAGATACGTTTATCTCATGGGGCTGCTGGCCGCAGATAACTTTGGGTGTGCCTCAGCGGATGTTCCAGTACTTTCTTTCTCAATTCTTTTTAAAAATCATTATTAAGCATCCTGAAGCATCCTTATGCAAAACACCTATGTGTGGAAGACGGTTGACAGCACGGCACAGGGAGCTGCAATGGGACAAAGAATGAGCACCCCAAGATCTGGACTCTGCCATTGTCTGGAGCTAGTTGTTTGTCTCACCGTGCTTCAGAGCCGTGGCTCAGGGCTGAGGCCTTCTTCTTTCTGCATCAGGACTTCTGCACTTCTTTAGAAGTGGAAGAGGGACTCCAGGACTGGTGAGACAGCTCAGCAGTCTAAAGCACCTGCTTAGGCAAGTGCAGGGACCACAGTTCGATCCCAGGTACCACATGATGCACCAGCCACATCCCCAGGGCAGACTCAGCCAACCACAAATGAATAAATAAATAAATAAACAAATAAATAAATCCTAGAATGATTATTAAAGAAAAAAAAAAAAAAGGAAGAGAATCTCAGAACATTGCTCAGTCAGGTCCCCATCCTCCCCAGCCGGTGTGGAATACTAGGCAGCTGGGAACCGCATGGGCTTGGGTGCTGGTGAATGTCTTCACCAGTTCTGCAGGGCTGCACTGCCAACTGGCTTTGGGATTCTTGCAGCCCAGCTGTAGAGTGGGCCCTGTATCCTGTGCATGGAAGCCAGAGTTGGGGATACCAGTCAGCCTTGGGCTCCTCCAAGGATGGATAACTTCCTAGCTGCATGAGCTGCCAGAAGATGCAGAAGCAGCTGTGGAAATCTTTAAGAATTCTTTGATTAGGCCTAACTTTTATTCATCCCGTCCTGTGGCAATGATCACATGCTTTCCTGACTCTCCGTTCTGCCCCTCCAGAGGCCTAGGCTGCCTCAGATCCTTTCCCTCTGCATTGCCTCAGGTGAGCTAGACAATGAGTATCGCCTCTGATGTTCCAACTATGTTACAGCTGACTTCAAAGGTCAAAATAAACATGTCTGCTGCCTGTTCTGACGGCGGTGTCTTCTTCAACAGCCTACTCTCATAGCATACAAGAGAGAACAAAGAGGAAAATAGCTTCCAATCCTGAGCCTGCTACTAACTCACCCAGCCAGGCAGCTGCTGCAGAAATGCACATGTGTGCATGCATGCACATGTGTGCACGTGCACGCATGTGTGTGTGTATGTGTGTGTGTGTATGAAGCAAACTTGCAGGGCCCTTTTGCCCTTTTGTCAGCCATAAACACACATGGGGCACCTACCCTTTGGGAAGCAGCTCATTAAGTGACATGGAAAATGAAATACCACATGAATGGTTCTTTCTTATTGGCTGTGAAAATCAGAGTCATGTCACCAGAGTGGGGGGAGAGGAAATTGTATGACATAGACACTGTCACCATTCCCATTATAGACAGAGGAAGTGGAAGCACTGAGCAGTCTAATGAGTTGCTCACAGAGACATAGTTGCAAGTGGTAAAAACTGGCTTCAAAACTGGTTAGTATGGCCTAAGGAGAGTCACCTAGAGAGAAAACATTCTCTCAAGCTTTCACAGAGAGCAAACTAGTCAAGCAATGGCCGTGACTCATCCAGATGGCTGACACTGACAAAAGTTCTACAAAATGCTGTACATGGTTTCAAGGTAAATCCTGAGGGGATTTGACCGACCTTGTTAGATATAAAAATTACATGTTTTGTTATATAGGTCTTGCTTCAACTTGGCCTTAACCACCCAGCAGAAAAGTTTAACCACAACGCATAAAAAGTAAAGCCAGAGTAGTATATTGAACTATAAAAGGCTCAAGTCAATAGCTTCCAATATTGCCAGTTCTGCCAAGAACTCACTACAATTATGGAATATTGCTCTATGTATACAAATACTTTCTCTTAGTTCAATGCGAAGACATATTTGTACCAATAGTGTTTAGGAGAGTTATCACATCTGCATCTTGTTCTCTGAACAACTACTATGAAGACAACAATATGCATTGTATGGGGCTGGTGAGATAGCTCAGCAGTCTAAAACACCTGCTTAAGAAAGCTTAGGCAACCACAGGGACTGTGGTTCGATCCCCAGCACCACATGCTGTGCTAGCCTCACCCCAGGGCAGGCTGAGCCAGCCATAAATTACATAAATAAAGTTTAAAAAAAAGAACAACATGCATTGTATCAATTATTGTGACTGTCCTATGATCATGTTTTGAAACTGTCTCAATGTTATTTCTTATTAAAAGTAATCAAAAAAAAAAACAAAAACAAAAACAAAAACAAAAAACAAAAAACTGGGTATTCTGGCTCTGGAGTCCATATTTTAACAACATTTCATCAGCTCTCTGTCCTAAAACAAATACTAATGGTAGAGGCTCAACAACATAAATGGGGCTTTGTTGGACTTGATGAACAAGGAGAGTTTGGAGCTCTTTGGAAAGAGCCGGTGCATCAGCAAGGAGGTGATGCACCAGGTATCCTCGAGTGCTGAGCCTCACCTAGGTTGGTGGGGCCAGAAGGGACCAGGCTGTCCTCAGGGGATGCCACAGCTACTGTATACACACTGCTGACACTGTGTCTATTTCTCACTAAAAATTAACAGCTACAAAGAAACACGATCACTTGCAACCTACAATATAAAAGAAAACAGCAGCAAAGGAATCTGGAAATAATATCCTTTAACTCAAGGGACTAATGCATTGGTTTAAAAGGGGTTGATTTTAAAAGTGGTATGGAGTTTACTGAGGCCATTGGCAGGGATGCTAACAATTTGTGGAATGCAGTTTTGGAAAGGATTAGGAGAAAAAAAAAAAACATGTTGTATCTTACAAACCCCGAGTTAAGAATACAGCTCTGAGGGGGTGGGCATTAACCATCACAGATCCTGTGTGCATAGTTTTTCAGAGAACCGGTATGCCTTCTTTCCTCTCCTTTTCTTTTTCAGATCTCACCCTAAGGATCAAATTCAGGCCATACCGGATGCGCCCAAATCATTTCCATCTGCCACCCAGGACGACCCAAGAGGCCTGGCCTTGAGGAGCAGCTCCCAGTGAGAACTGTTTCTACAGCCCCAAATGAGAGCCACGTCACTTGTGTCTGCAAAGCTGGGCCCCAGGCCTCACGAGCGTGGTCTTTTTGGCATTTCTCTGCTTGCTGAGCTTTAGAAATGGGCTGCTTTGCATTGTTGCTGTGGATTTAAAGCAAGAAAGTAGAAACTGTTCGCTCCTATTCTACTCCTATTCTCCTTCCTCCTCCATGTATAAATAATGTGCTTTCCAGAGCAACTTATAAAATATGAATAAACTGGGGTCCAAAGGTGTGTCCTGGCTCTGCTTATTTGTTTTTTTTTTTTTTTTTTTTTTTTTTTTTTTTTTTTTTTTTTTGTCTTTTTGAGACAGGGTCTTGCTATGCAGTTGAGGCTGGCCTTGAGCTCACTTTTGTAGCCCAGGCTGGTCTCGAACTTGTACCAATCCTCCTGCCTCAGCCTCCTGAGTGCTGGGATTACAGGCATGAGCCACCACGCCCGGCTCTGCTTATTTGTTGTACAGCAAAAATAAGGACATAGACCTTTGTGTCTGTAACAAAAACCTGGGTAGATAATGGAGTGTTAGCTGAATTAAAACATCTCCAAACTTTCCTACTGTTATTATTATTATTATTACTGTCATTATTATTTGTGTCTGTGTGTGTGCACAACCAGCTCAGCCCACTTAGGAGCAGGGTCGGCATGGCATGTGTGCAGGGGATCAAACCTTGGTCCCTGTCCGTGTGCTTACCCAATCAGGCACTTTAGAGCACTGAGCTATCTCAGTGGCCCATTATTACTTATTTTACAAGTCCTTTGAGGCTACCGATGAGAAACCAGAGTGGATACCCTCGCTAAGCTCAGATTTTTACCGCTTCAAGAAGCTGAGTTTCACCCTGCACACAACTCCGTGTCAATCAGACACAACACCCCAGATCCAAAGGATTCCCAGTGACTTCTGCCACACCGAACAAAGGCAGCTGTGTCCAGGGTGAAGCTGGAAAGCCTAGCACAGCCCCCATGCCGCCACCATGGGCTCCACATTGACACATGCCACCAGCTTCAGATGGAAAACACTCACCAAAAATGGAATTCACACCGAACATGTAGACTTCTTCTTAACATCACCCCCTTTACAATCCAGCATAGCACCTACTGATGTAGTGTTTACATCACGTCAACTATTACACAAGTAAGGAATCCGGGCCTTCATGGAAATCTCTTGTTCTCCCGCAGAGTGCTGCCCCAGGAAGGATCCTTAGAGCTCTCTCTGTGTAAGTCTCATTTATTTGTTTAATGTAAGATGGTAATACTGTGACTCCCTATGCACCAGCCCACTGGGGTTTGAAGTTACGATCCAGGGCTACACGTGGGCTCCACCTCTGAGTTACATCCCTACCCCGCTGTCTTCCCTTTTATTTTGATTTTGAGAGGAGTCTCATTAAGCTGCCCACTTTGGCCTTGAACTTGTAATCCTCCAGTCTTACTCTCTGAGGAACTGGTATTATAGGCATGAGCTATCTCACCCAACTTTGAAAAATGTTACTTAAAAAAAAAAAAAAAATATATATATATATATATATATATATATATATATATATATATATTTCCATTGTCTCAAATATTTTATTCTTGCCACTTCAATTGAAAAATTATAGGATAAACCTGTTTTTCTAATGTCACACAGAACAGTCTCAGTGCTGGTCACATTTCAGTGTCCAAAAATCAAATAAATCACATGAAGAAGTATTTACTGAGTGTCACCTCCATGCCTGACATCAAGAAAAACTGCTGTGTAGTTTATCATAAGCGGCCTTTAAGCTTTCTACTTTGATTTTTTCTTCGAGTGGTACTAAGTGCCCAGGGTTTTGCATACTCTAGGCAAGTGTCCTGCCACTCGGCTAATCATAAGAATGATGGAGGAGTTGAAATATTGAGGCAGAGAGCTTTAGGGACCCATCATGGGGACCTTCTCAGCATCATGGTATACTACTGAAACTGAGAAAAATCTCTCCAGTTTTACTGACGCAAAAAAAATGGAGGCTCAGGGAGGCTGGCGACCTGCTCACAGCACACAAGTAAGATCTTTTGGTGACCAGGGCTGGCACATCTATTACCACATTGGGGTAGGACAGAGGTGACTGGAAGGTCAAAACTCTGTTGTGAATGAGCTGGGTGGTGGTGGAGGACAAGACCTGGGGTGTTCTGCGTGTGATTCTTTCATTTGAAAAAGGAGATTGCTAATAGCTTCTATCTCAAGGGGTGGCACTGGGCACTGGGAGGAGGGAGAGAACAAGGTGCTTGGCACATGCCTGGTTTATTACAAGAACCCTTTCCATTCCTCCCACCAGCCTAGGCACTTCCTAGGTTACATTATTTGATCCTTACAATGATTCCGGGGCACATCATTAATAGTTATTTTCTCAGGGAAGAAGATGAGGCACTGAGAGGCCAGAGGCCTAGAGAGGGACAGAGCTGGGATTCAAAGTCAGGCAGTTTGGGCTGGGACTGGGTCTTCGGCCTCCAAGGCCAAGCAGTTGTTATCCCACTCCCTGGTG
>PVJA010008331.1:0-64781 GCA_004027025.1 Myocastor coypus
AAACTTCAGAAAGATTGCAGGATCAGGATCTTAAAAGTCCCCATTATTTGCTCTTCCTTCTCAAGCTTTGGGCTTGACAAGGTTTTGCTTGTTACTACTGAACACTTCTTTGATGCTATCTGAATAGGCTGGTGTCCCCAGCTGTCAGAGAAAATGGTTTTCTTCACAACATGTGCTGCAGGAAATCTATTATCAGACTGGTGCCCTGTTTTGTACATGTTGGTCCCAATTATAATATATAAACTTTTGTTTTACTGTGAAGTTTTCACTGGTGAAAAGTAAGATTTATTTTCCCTGTGTTTTGTTTTTGACTTCACAATTTACTAGTCTAATCAGACTTCAATAAAAAAAAAAAAAAAAAAAAAAGAACAGAGTAGAATCTTAATGAACAAAGCAAACACACACTTTACTGACTGAAGTCACAATATTTATTCCTGTCCCCGGAGATGCCAATGTAAAAAAGCAATATTGTCTTATTTTGCTATGGCATATTCTATTAAGAAATGGTATTAGAGCACAGTGGTTGGAGTTCGATCCCCGGCATGCTGAGATGGTAACTGAGACTGGGCATGGTGGTGCATCCCTAGGATTCCAGTGCTTGGGAGGCTGAAAACAGGAGAATCACTATGAGTCCAATCCACATAGTGAGACCCTGTAGACGCTGTACCAAATACAAAAAACAAAGAAGAAAGAAAGAAAGAAAGAAAGAAAGAAAGAAAGAAAGAAAGAAAGAAAGAAAGAAAGAAAGAAAGAAAGAAAGAAAAATAGTGACATCTCATTTATATTGTTAGTGCCTTGAAATATGTGGCCACCAACGCTCTAACAGGAAGAAGCTTCGTTACATTTTCTACAAAAGCTGACTTGGACCTAGTCAATTCCTAACTCATCTCCACTTATTCGATCTTGTTTCTTGAACAAAAATTGTTTTGGAAATCTTCAATCAGTTCCCTGGCAAATGAATAGCTTATGCACGTGCTGTCTGCAAAATGTCTGCCCCCAAAAGCCTGATTTGAAGCTCTAGTGACAGGTACTGGCTTTGCCGTGAGCACTGGACAACGAGTGCCTTCATTAAGGGGCCAGACTTCCAGACTCGAGGAAATTGTAAGCGATCTTTAGGGCCATATATGATGGAAATTTAAATCATCCGTCGATAAGAAGACCTATGAAGGCCCAGAGAATGGCCTCAAGCCTAGAGCCTTCCAATCCTTTCTAATATGGCTTAACCAAGGAAATCTATTTAGAATAGTTCAGATTCAGAGAAGGCTGCTTTCTCTTAATTTTCTTTTCTCAAGTAGCTCTTTCAAGAGTGGTGAACTAAGGGTCAGCCAGATAGCTCAGCAGATTGCAGCACCTGTTTAGGCAGACACGGGGGCTGGGTTTGATCCCCAGGGGCGCGTTGAGACTGTGACCGAGATTGGGCATGGTGGTGCATGACTGTAATCCCAGCATTAGGGAGGCTGAAAATGGGGAGATTTACAAGTCCAATCTGTATAGTGACATCCTGTAGACCCTGTAAACTCTGTGCTAATTTTTTTTTTAAAAAAGGGTATCAAAAAAAAAAAAAAGTAATGTTAATTTAAAAGGGTTCATGTTTAATTGTTTGATCAATCTTATATACCTATATGTATTAATCTAAACTGATCTGATGATGAAAATATATAATATAATATAACCATTGTTAAATTTAAACAATAAGCCGGGCGTGGTGGCTCACGCCTGTAATCCCAGCACTTGGGAGGCTGAGGCAGGAGGATCGGTGCGAGTTCAAGACCAGCCTGGGCTACAAAAGTGAGCTCAAGGCCAGCCTCAACTGCATAGTGAGACCCTGTCTCAAAAAGACAAAAAAAAAATTTAAACAATAAAAATATTAAATTTTTTTAAAAAAGGGTATCAAACAAACTGATCATTACCAACATCACTGTTTAGCAAGATGTATGAAGAATGTCTGTTAGGTATCTAGGGACATTTGGAAAGCCACAATTATTATTATTATTATTATTATTATTATTATTATTATTATTATTATTATTATTATTAAATGTATTTGATTATTGTGGGGTCTCACTAAGCACTCGTGTTGATCTTCCTGCTTTCAGCCTCCCCAGCGCTAAAATTACAAGCATAGACATTATGCCCAGGCTTGGTGGCTAGCACAGAGGCCTGGCCAGCGAGGCACATGGTGCCTAGGACCAAACCCGAGTCTCCAGTTTTGCCTAAGCTTGCCAAAGGAGGTACTTTAGTCTGCTGAGTTATCTTGCCAGCCTCTCAAATATTATAAAGTTAAAAAACTCTATCTCGTGAATATATTTTTCTGAATGTAGGATTTTGTATTAGGACAAAATCGAAAGAGTTCAGAAGAGATGAGACACTTGATTAAGAAGCGAGCATTGTCACTGCCAGAGGAGGCAGTGAGCTGCAGCCTTCCTGACTGTTACATCATAATATCAAAAACAAGTCTTAAAATAGTTACAGTGAAAGGTAACCTAATTGGCAGGGATCTTAGCTCTCTTGGAAGTAACTTTTTTTTAAATGTTAAAGATACTGAAATATATTACAAAGCAAGGAGAATACACATAAAGTTATTCTGATGAAGTATGAACTATTGTCTGAAATATTATACAACAGTAATTTATTGTTTCTTGTTCAGAAGAGCTGAATTCTCTATGAACTATTCATTATTTCAACAGAGAAAAATTCAGATGCTGATATTGCTTAATGAGAGGACGGACAATATAAGATTCACAGTGTTTGCCCTTATAAACTACCAATTAAAAATATACCAACAGATTCCACTGCCTCTGTTCAGACTCACCCATTTTGGGTGTTACAATCTCAGACAAAGAAAGTTTATCTTCTGCCAACCTTACTAGAATTCCATTCACTGTTATTTCCCATGGTCTAGAACAACTTGAAACTCTATTTTAGGACAATATTCTTTATTTTTGTCTTTAAAAAACCCACATTCCATTACTTTGTATACACAGTTTTACTTATTTGACATTTTTTCCCTCTAGAATCTGGCCATCTGTATTAATTATAACTTTTAACTAAAGTATTCAGAAAAAATGAGGTAATTAAATGAAAATTGTCTTAAGCAAAGAAGCTGTTGAACATAGATGGTAGAAGCTGTCCTTTCCCACGTTCCATTAACACTTTTAAAGTTTCAGAAATAAAAATATTCAGTAGAATAGTTCAAAAACATTATCACTACCATTTTAATATAAAATTTTGTTTTTGACTAAGTTTTCAGAACTCTGTATTACTTAGAAATCATCTGTGGATACAAAGACTTGTATTAATTAATTCTAGGTTTTCTATTTAATTCAAGACCTGGATATTTTTAGTTAAAAGGATTCATTTTGGAGGTGGAACATTACAGCTGCTAGTAAACAGCATCAGCTTTGGCAAGGCAATCTCAGCTATAGGTCAACAGTAAATTCAGGATACACAGTCTCACTTTTCTAGGTGCTCATGTCCACACTCCAACAACATATCCAGTGTGTATGACATTAAGTACTTTATGCAAGAAATTATGCTTTCATATGGGAAGAATCTGTAGCAAAGAGGCAATATGGCAGCCCAGTGACTCAGTATTTGAGAGTTTAACACTACAAGGACATGTGAGTCAGTTCCTACGTGTCTATAGAAGGATTTATTTTTGAACCTGACCTTTGCTGACCTCTAGGAGTTAAGCTTCTGGATTATTTCCACCATGACTAATTTATGAAGCTGTTTTGAATGCCAAGGGCAGAACTAGCCTGGATAAATTGTATCAACAATGTGATTTATGACCAACACCTGGTGTTCTTCCACAGATTTGGTGTTTTGGTAAACATAGCTTGCAGCATAGGTACCAAATACCTGCATAACCAACTTCCCATTAAAACTCTCAACTCTATGTAATGAGTAGGCTTCCTTGGACAGGAACATGTCACCATGATTCATAGCCAGAGGAAGAGTGGGCTTTGTGTGTGTATCTGCAAGAGAACTCTGGAAGCGATGCTGAAATTGTTCCAGAACCTTGACATTCTGTTTTGTGTCACTTCACTGTAATAAACAATGATGATAAAGTAAGGCTCCCCGAGTCCAAAGGGAACACAAAATACACACAAACAAAAGATGGTAAACCAGATTTCCTGTGGTCTCTCCCTCTCAGAGAACTAATGAACAACATTTTCACCAGCAACTGACAAAACCAACTATTTGAAGACTGCCACCACTACTGGAGAGCTACTTTTGGACTTGTACACACTAGAGCCAGAGTTAAAGTTGGCCAGGATAAAAGAAAGAAACAAACAAAAATAGTGGGGAAAAATGTTGCCAAAGATGAATGCCTATCTCACTACTTTCACTCTGGAAGATCAAAGTAAATTATGTAGCTAGCTGCATCAAGCAGCAATGGAGAAACATGTGCTAAAATATTACCTAAATGAGAAACAGAAGTTGTTGTCTTAAGGGCAATAAACTCATATTCTTTTGAAGTTATATTTTCTTAATGGACAGAATTCATGTGCATTTATTCAAGACAAACCCTAACCTATAACTTCCTGTAACTTTGAACTTAAAGTAGTACCTGAGTCAAATAAGCCTATATCCCTAGAAAATTATGCAGTTCTCTGGAGATACTCTAGGTAGTGCCAGAGTATAACATCGCCAAGACACATGGTCACTCTTTTGCTCCATTTTAAAATTAAGGATTTCTTATCAAAGAAGTTGGAAACATACCAGAAATGAAGATTATTATATACATCAATGTATATTGAAGACTATATGTAGACACAATTTAAAAACATCTTTGAGTAATTAAATTTACATGTAACCATAATTCTAAAATTGATTACCATAAGTTAAGAGAGCATTTGATTCATTATAATTAACTACATTATTAAAAGATTGTGCTGTACTATTAAAAGTTTTTGAAGTTGCATACTGATAATTTTTCAGGGTAGACGTATCACACTGTTCCTTATAGTTAAAGGCAGTGTAAAACATTTCTGCAAATTTGAGGGAATACAGTATGATGAAAATAATTCTGCTATGTGATAAGATTAGAGCTTTGTAAACCTTGCTTTCTGCAAAACAATGCACAATAAATTGAATATGTACCACTCCCTTAAAATTTATATAAGTCAATCTGATATCCTAGGCAACAGAATTTGATTGAGAGGCTCTGCGGGGATAATTAAGTCATAAGCATTAATGTGTTATGAATGGAATTAGTACTTTTATTTAAAAAATTAAACAGAGAGCTGGCTTGTTCTCTTTCCACCTTGTATGGATGCAAGAAAAGTTTGACATCTGCATTCCAAGAGCTCAAACCAGAGCCTAATCACGCTGCCCCTGGAGTCTCCCACATTCGGCCTCTGGAGCTGAAAGAAATAAATTTCTGTTGCTTTTGAGCCAATTAGTTCATGGCACTTTGTTCTGGGAGTGCCAAGTGACAAAGACAAATGGAGACAGTTAATAAATGTTCTTCATTTAGCTGCAGTAAACTGCAGCTCCTATGTCACCTAACTTCCGAAGATGAGGACAAGCTTTAGCTAGTCCATGCTGAATAATGTCAGATCAGATACACAGAGAGGAGAAGGCAATGCAGTGCCTTTTCTTACACTCTAAAATCCTGGGCACTAGAGTAGAAGAAAATTTCATGAATAAGTGGCTTACCTAACATGTATGAGCTTTCTTCTTCTTTTTTTTTTTGGTACTGGGGATTGAACTCAGGACCCTGTGCTTGCTAGGCAAGTGCTTATTCTACTGAGCTATCTCCCCAGCCCTTATTTTCTAAAATTTCTAGAAACTGGACTGAATTTTATTCAATCAGTCACAGCACTTGTGGATGTTCTCAGGCTAGAAGTCAGAGAAGGAAGCCTGGAATACAAAGGCTCCACTGTGCACAGGAGGACCACGGCCTGCAGGAGATGGACATCGCATACAGTGCATAAGCACTGAGCATTTTTCAGGAATCCCTCATATTCATAATGATTAGAGGCTGATTTTCTCATAAGTCTACCTTTTTCTTCCAAATTAGTCCAGAATATTCAACATTTTGTTTTTGTTTGCTTGTTTCTGTTTTTTTTGTTTTGTTTTGTTTTTTTGTTTTTGTTTTTTTTTTTGGAGGGGGGAGCTGGATCAGGCTGCCTTAATGGTGGGGCTGGAGATCAAACCACTGTCCCCTGTGCCTCACAGGAATCCCCACAAGGCACCTTAACCACTGAGCTAGCCCGAAAGCCTCCTAGTCCAGAATATTTGAAGGAGTAGAACAAGCTATAAAAAAATCACAGAACTGATTCATGGAGAGGTAATAGGTAAGAAACATTCATTCAACAAATACGTACATGAGGAAAGAGAGCCTCTTTACCAAACAGTGCAGGGATCACTGGGTATCAAGATACAGATTGAAGTTAGCCCCATATTTCCCATATTTCTTTTTTTTGTCTTTTTGAGACAGGGTCTCGCTATGCAGTTCAGGCTGGCTGTGAGCTCGCTTTTGTAGCCCAGGCTGGTCTCGAACTCGCACCAATCCTCCTGCCTCAGCCTCCCGAGTGCTAGGGGTGTGCGCCACCACGCCTGGCTAGCCCCATATTTCTTACCAGACACTAAATGAAACCCCAAAAGAATCAAGGATCTAAATGTTAAAACAATAGCAATCTGCTGGAAAGTATAACAGGTAGCATAGTTGAAGATATAGGTCTAGGCAAGGAATTGTTCTACAGAACCCCATTTGCTCAAGAAATAACATCAAGAGGCACATTGGATTACATAAAATCAAAAAGCTTCTACGCAGAAAAGAAATGACCAATGAAGTGAAGAATCAAGATGCAGCCTGGGACAAACTTTTACCGGCTACTCCCTGGACAGAGGGCAACACTCTATAATACATAAAGAATCAGTAAAATTAGACCCAATTCATAAACGAGCAATTGAAATGAAGAGATACTTCTCAGAAATACAAACTACCACCAAGCGTATGAAAAGCTGCGCAAAATCACTGGGTACTGGAGACATGAAAGTTAAAACAACGCCTGGATTCCATGTTATCCCAGATGAATGGCGATCAGCAAGAAATCAAATCATAACAAAGACTGTGAGGCAAAATGGAGCCCATGGGCACTGTTAGCGAGGATGTAAACTAATAGGACACTATGAGGATCACTACGGAGAGTCTTTGAAATTTAAAAACAGCACTTCCCGTTGACCTACTTATTTCTCTTCTAGAATCTCCCTGAAAGAGCCAAAAGACTTGCTACCTTTGTCTTAGTTACTTTTTACTCATTGCTGAGACAAATACCCAACACTCAAAATGAAGGAAAGGTTTATTTATCTCACAGTTACTGGAGGTTTCAGTCCATGTTTGGCTGGCCCAAGGCTGAGTGGAGCAGGGCAGAGAGCATCCAGTTCATGGCAGCGGAACAGCAACAAAATGCCAACAGAGGCAGCCAGTCAATCAGGGCAGCAGAGCAACAGCAACAGCTAGAGCTCCAGTCTGTCTCTCTGTCTCTCTTTATATTACATTCAGGCTCTCCGCCTTAGCCTCCGCCTTAGGCTACATCCGTAATCCCAGAAGTACTTCGACCCATAATCCCATCAGTACTAAAACCCATAATCCCAGAAATCATGGATCAAGTCTCAAATTCCAATGACTACATGAGGCTTTGGGGGAGCAACTAGACATAAACCATAACATTATTGATACCCAGAAACCTGTTGAAGACAACACAACTCATAATAGCTAAATCTTAGAAGTCCTGTATCCTTCAGCATGTGAGTTGATAATGAAAAAGTGTTGTTTAAACACAATGGGGCATTGTTCTATCATAAAGAACGATAAAGCTGAGTAATTTGTGGGAAAATGGGCGCATCTTGAGAACATACGGTTGAGGGAAATACATTAGATTCACAAGTTCAAGCATAATATCACTTCTCCTAAATATGAAATTCAGTATGAGGAGCAAACTAAAAGCAATAAGAAACAGGGTGACACGTTTCACACGAGGAGCCTGTAATAGAGTGGGGAGGAGAGTGGAACACGAGAAGAGGATGGGGGTGCGTCATGAACGGAAACGCGTCCCAGGCGTGCACCCGCTCCTCACGCTGCATGCAGGCATCACGTGCGGCAAAACACGTGCCAGGAGGGTCTCACTACACCGCTCCGACTCACAGTGATCCTCGTGTTTCCTGCCTCCCAAGTGCTGGGATTACAGGCGCGCGCCACCACACCCGGACTCCATCGCCGGCTCAGTGTGCCCGAGAGCGGGGCCGGTGCACCAGGCAGGCCCAGGAATCAAGCCCTAGCCCCTGCACTTCCCTAACAA
Source organism: Myocastor coypus (assembly GCA_004027025.1). Taxonomy (NCBI): domain Eukaryota; kingdom Metazoa; phylum Chordata; class Mammalia; order Rodentia; family Myocastoridae; genus Myocastor; species Myocastor coypus. The sequence continues at coordinate 8,313 of PVJA010008331.1, forward strand.
GCATGCTAGGAAAATTTCAATTTTTATCCATAGCTTTAGAATTCTAATGTGAGTTATTGCTTACTCTTTTTTTTTTTTTTTTTTTTTTTTGTCTTTTTGAGACAGGGTCTCGCTATGCAGTTCAGGCTGGCCTTGAGCTCACTTTGGTAGCCCAGGCTGGTCTCGAACTCACACTGATCCTCCTGCCTCAGCCTCCCAAGTGCTGGGATTACAGGCATGTGCCACCATGCCCGGCTTTAATTGCTTACTCTTAATAAATGCAGTAGATGAACGACAGTCACACCCACGTCCCGATCATTTAAAAGTGCCTTCAGCTTTCTGGGAGCTCGGACAAATGCTCAGGAAAAATGTGACATGATCCAAATTATTAAAACACTGCAACAGCATTAAATAAATAAATAAATAAATAAATAAATAAATAAATAAATAAATAAATAAGAGACATCACGAATCCCTGAGTTGCCTCAAACGTCAGAGTCCGTTTCTATCTTCCTTCTCAGGCAGTGAGTTACAATAGTTCTACGCAAGCGCCCATGCCGCCCTTCATTTAGGGCGTGCTTAGCTTCCAGAGGTCAGTGCCAGATGCCACGGTGGGACTGCAGGCAGCTCCTCTCTTCCTGCAAACCTGCATCCTGGGGATGGATCCTACCTTAATACCTCCCATGATTTACAGTAGGCTCAGGTATTGAACTAACCTCTCAATTAGAGATTCACGGTGCACACACAGCAGCACACACAGCACGCGCATGCACGTGCGTGTGCACACACACACACACACACACACACACACGGACTCACTACACGAGAAGCTCAGCACTGCATCCAGCCAGTACTCTTTCCGCAGCTTCCTTCCAATGCTCACCCCTAGAGCGCTCCCTGCCGAGGGGCTCCTTCTCAAGTCTCCTTCTCCAGTCTCAGCTTGCTGCTGCTCCCCATGTCTCACTCCATTCTACCAGAAGCTAAGGGACCAGGAACAAAAGCCTCTATCTTAATAGTGTTGAACACAGAGCCCCAATATCTTTACCTATGTCCACAACAACTCAATCTGAAGCATGACTGCTTTTTTAATTTCACTGTGATCACAACTTTCAAATATCGTTGTTACTACTTAAATATATTATTATTGGTCTGAAACTCAGCCCTTTCATTACTTTGCTAGCAGAGTTTCCCTAGGAAACTTATCTTATTAACATGATTCCTTGTAGTTCCAATATAAGGCCTCCCCAGGGTAAATTTTCATTTTCCTATGTTTTATTGTGTTACAGACACTTAACACATTATTGGCTTTTCTTAATATTTTAAAGTAAAAAATGCAGCACTGTTGACTATGGGTACTATATTAAATAGCAGATTTATACAGCTGTCACTTCTGGCTTGACTAGAACTTCATGCCTGCTATCTAGTAGCTCCCTCTCCCCCATCTCCAAGCACCTGCAGCCAACTATGAGACACATAGAAGCTAGACATCATGTTTCAACTGCAAAAACTCAAAGGATTACATTAACATAGGCAAAGGCCACAAAGACACACTTCAGCCAAGAGGACAAACAGTAAGTTTGGGCATGAACTAAGCCCCGGCCACCAGGAAAACACACATAAAAACACAAGGAGGTGGCAATGAATACCTGCCAGGAGGGTTGCTGTATGATGCGATGACCAGAGGAAATGTCTAGGGTGATGTGAGGTGACTGAGTGACATATGCCTTGTGAGAATGAAAAGGGACACAAGAACCCTGGGAAATAATTTGCCAGTTATTGATTGATTGACTGATTGATGGATCTTTTATGTATTCGGTACAGAGTCTCACTATACAGTTTGGGCCCATCGTGATCCTCCTGTTTTCAGCCTCCCTAGTCCTAGGATTACAGACGTGTGCCACCATGCCCGGACTCTACTGCTAGCTCAGCACACCTGAAGGTGGGACTGGTGCAGCATGGGGCTCTGGGTATTGAACCCTGGTCCCTTCGCTTGTCTAAGCAGGCACTTAGTCCACTGAGCTATCTCCCTGGCCCCCATTTCAGTCTTTTAAAAGACATAGACAATTTCCATCTAACTCAGTGATGACACTGTAGAGTACTTCTATCTAAAAAATAACAAATTATATTTATGCAAAAATTGAGCAAGAATGTTTGCTGGAGCCATATTGCTAATTGCTAAATACCAGTAAAAATCAGATTTTCTATAATAGGTGAATGATTAGCCAGATCGAGCTACATTCGTGTCGGAATGCTAACACATACAGCAATACTGATAACTCTATACAGCATTAACATGACATAAACAAGTAGCCAGTCTCCAAAAGTTGCATTTTTCTAGTGTTCTTGAAAAGGATTAAATTATAGCGCTTATCAGGAGTTATGGAAATATTGGAGATGGGAGGAATTTGGTCTGAAAATAATAGCTGCAATGAGGAATTTTTCACTTTGATGGAAATGTTCTCTATCTTAGCTGCATCAATTACTCTACCATGGATTTGATATTGCACTATAATTCTGCAAGAGCTTCCCAGTAGGAGAAACTGGGCCAGAGATATTTGAATTTTCTCTATGTCACTTATTATAACTACATGGAAATGTGTAATTATTTTAAAATAAGAATGTATAATGTAAAAAAAAATCATGGGTTAATATCTCCTGTTGAGATGAAGTCATACTTTCATGTTTATACAAAAATGTCAGACCAGCAAGACTACTGGATTTTTTTCTCTAACATTAATCTCCAAGCAACTAGGGAAGAAAGAAAACAAGCAAATAAAAATCTACATCAATAAATGTGGAAAATGACTCAGGAAATTCTCATGTGACAAAGGTCATTCCATTTAGAATTCTTGTGTCACTATGTGGTATTTGCCTAGAGAAGGAAATAGCAATGCAAATTTATGAAAGAAAGATGAAGTATAAAGGAAACAATGAAATTGCGCCAAGATGGTGGAGTGGTAAACAGCAGAGAAAGAGCCTCTCAGAGTTTCCTTCCAGACTCTGAAATACAGCACTGTGAGGAAGACAAGCCTCAGAGACATGCCTCTCCTGAACCCAAGATGTTTGTGAAGCGTGAGTTGAAGCCCAAGGAGAGAGTACAGAGTGAGAGAGTTCAACAAAGAAGAAAGAGGTAACTGGTGGCATCTTCTCCTGAAACAGGACTCACTGCATGACAGGAGTAGTGCAAACCTGCAGACACAGTGTCACTGGTGGTGACTCCTGAGGTCTCCAAAGAGAGACAGATCAGTGGAGGAGAACAGGAGACATGAAGCACCGTGATAGCTGATGGTGAGTGCTGAGCACTCATTCTGTGCTCGACAGCAACGGGCTAGGAGCCATTCTGGATAAGGGCCAGCTTATCTCAGTACTCAGAGGGCCTGCCAGCTTCATCTAATGGCTGGACTCAGGCTCCTACGAGTTGCACTGAGCGCTTCAGTCTACCGAGTCTCATCTGGGCCAGAAGGTACAGATGCACTGAGAGTGTTCTCTCCCCCATGGAAGACCTGCTGCTGCCTTTCTGAGATAAATCAGCAAGGGTCAGGACTCCGGCTCCACACGCTGTCTACCAGGAACAGTGGAGAACTACATGGAAGTGGACTTCTCTCTGTCTCTGTATCTCTCTGTCTTTGTCTCTGACTCTCTCTCTCTCCCCCTCCCCACTCTCATTTGTGGTTGTTTTGTTGTGGTGGTGATTGATTTTTTGTGAGTGTTTTTGTTTCCTTCTTCATTGTTTGATCTTGTTTTATATGTAGATAAGCACGGCTTCTCGACTCTGTGTCTGTGGTTCTTTTCTTTGCTGTTGTGGTCTTTCCCTCCAATCTTCTGCACCAGTTTCCCAAAGTTAGTGTGATTCCCCTTGGTCCACCAGCCTTATTTCTAATCTCTTCCTCTTCTTCCACTTCCCTATTTTGTCTATAGCCCATTTTAAAATTTAACCTCTGAGGGCAAAATGACATATGAAAGCCCTTTATACTGTATGTAACATCTCTGGTCTAGTTGTAGATTTCGTTACATAACCACAAATCTAGTTCCTACAGTTAAAAGTGGCAAATTAATTGTTATCTCAACTTGTCATTTCCTAGGCTGTGATTGATGCTACCATTCTTGATGATGGTTCTACTCTATCCAAATGTGAAATAATTACTGTAAACTGCTGTTCTTCTTTTTTTTTTTTTTTTTTTTTTGTCTTTTTTGAGACAGGGTCTCGCTATGCAGTTGAGGCTGGTCCTGAGCTCACTTTTGTAGCCCAGGCTGGTCTCGAACTCGCACCAATCCTCCTGCCTCAGCCTCCCGAGTGCTGGGATTACAGGCGTGCGCCACCACGCCCGGCGACTGCTGTTCTTCTTGCTATTCCAAAACTGAGGTTGACTATGGGCCATAGAAAATACTGTCAGAGAGCCAAAGAACCAGGCGTTGAGCCAGACCAGCAGCAACTTCTCATCCCCAACAAATTGAAAATATACAATCTTGCAGCAGACTCAAAACCAAAAAATCAGTTATAGTTGGAAGATACCCCAGAGAAGTGGTCATTTTTAAGTGCTCTAAAGAGAAGCAATAAAGCAACCTACCTTAAGCAATTCACAAGTATACCTTGGAAATTAAACTAAAAAAAGAAAAGCAAATGAGAAGACACTTCTAAAAGATGCAACCTTGGACATCCTGTCCATCAAAGGCAAATCTAGGGGGCAATGCAGCAGAACAACATGATTGCTACCCTCTGACCTCTCTGAAGTGGTGACAACAAAGCAACTGAATGAGGCTGTAGAAAGAATCAAATCAGGAATAGTTTCTCAGATAACTGCGGAGATGATGTGTCCACAATGAAAACCATGTTTAGCGATTCTAGAAAAGATGCAGATTAAAAAGTAAGAGGAGCTTAAGAAAATTATGGATACTATGAATGCTCAGCAATGGAAAGAAAGAGAATCCGTAAAGCAAATACCATTGTAAATATTCATATCAAATTAAGCCAATGTGAGGACAAGATCTCAGATACAGAGGGCAGGCTTGTTGTTAACTATCACGTAAAGAAGATTATTTTTAAATAGCAAAGGACCATGAAAAATCAATTCAACAGCTTCTAGACGAGGCAAAGATAAATAACTTAAGATTGATTGCTGGGATTGACAAAACAGGAGACAGCAGAGATGATATTAAAAAAAAAATTGTCCAGAGTTGTAGTGGCAGAAAAATTTCCTGGTAGAGAAAAAGAGCTTGGCATATAGGTAAGTGAGGTATGTGGAGGGCTGGGGAGCTCAGTCAGTAAAATAAGCACTTACCTGACAACCACAAGGACCTGAGTTCAACCCCTGGTTCAGAAAAAAAAAAAAAAAAGGTAAGTAAGGCATATAGAACACACCAATTAGCCATGATCAAAAAAAATGTTTATCCATGCAAACCATAATCAAGATCCCAGAAATTCAACAGTGTAGAATCTTAAAAACCATTACAGCAAAGGAATAGATGACCTTTAAATTTTCTCAGAATCACAGATGACATCTCAGCACAAAGCTTCAAGTCAAGGAAAGCTCAGAGTGAAAGACTGTAAGTTCTAAAGTAGAACAACCTTCGACTCAGGTTGGTATACACACAAGACTATCTTTCAAACTCATGGAGAAATAAGATACTTCCATGAAAAAAAACATCAGAGGAAACTGAAGACCCTCAAATCAGCACTCCAAAATGTTTTGAAGGATATTCTAGAAACAAATAGCAAGGACTACAGCCACTTGAATTCCATTACAAGAATCCACCCTAGAAAGAAATAATTATTTAGAGAGAGGGGAATGAGGGGAAGTCAAAAGCAGGAAAATAACATGACAAGGATAAGTATACGCATACCAGTTATAACTATCGATGTTAGTGGCCTCAATTCACCAATCAAAAGACACAGACTAGCAGAATGGATCAAGAAGCAAGATATAGCAATATGCTGCATATAAGAAACACATTTACTTTATTTTTTATTAATTTTTTAAATTTATATTTATTTATTTATTTTGTATTTTGGCTGGCTCAACCTGCCCTGGGGGTGGGGCTGGCAGAGCGTGTGGTACCAGGGATCGAACTTCAGTCCTTCCAGTTGCCTAAGCTTTCCTAAGCAGGTGCATTACACTACTGAACCATCTTGCCAGCCCCCACATTTACTTTAAAAAGAAATTCATAGGCTGAAAGTAAAAGTATAGGAAATAATACTCCATGTGACAAAAACCCAAAAAAGTAGGGGTGACTATCCTAGCTGCAGACAAAGTGAATTTTAAGCGAAGACTGGCAAAGACAAATAAAGAAGATCCCTATATCCTGATAAAAGGAGCAATCCAAGTGAAAGATAACAATTATAAATATATACACATATATATACATATATATATGTATATGTATACAACAAATATTAGTGCCCCCAACTATGTAAAACAAATATTAACAGGCATAAAAAATCAAATAAGCACTAATATAATTGTATTGGGGTTTTCCAACATCCCACCACCACAAAGACAGATCAGCTAGACAGAAAATCAAAACTGAAATGTTAGAACTGAACCAAACTTTTAAGCAAATGAACTTAGTAGGTGTCTACTGAATGTTCCACCCCACAACTTCAAAATATACATAGTTCTCAACTGCACATGGGATAGTCTCCAAAACAGACCACACACTAGCTCATAGAACGTGCTTAAGTAAATGTCCAACACTTGAAATTTTCCCATGAATAGTGTCAGACCATAATGCAGGGAAATTGGAAATCAGTGGCAAATGAAACCACAAAAACGTCACAGACACATGGAAAATTAACACCTTCCTGAACAAAGTCACAGATGAAATTAAAGAAAAAAAATTAGATAGCTTCTACAATTAAATGATACTGATAGTGCAATATACTAGAACTTCTGGGATATAATAAAACAGTCCTAAGAGGGAAATGAAAGCAGTGAATACCCATATTAGGAAAATAAAGCAATGCACACAGACAAGTTCATGGTGAACCTCAAGTTCTATAGCAAAAGAAGAGCAAGCTAAGCCAAAGTTCGTATGAGTGAGGGAATTATGAAGATCAGAGCCAAAAGTATTGCATTAGAGACTAAGAAAAAATACAAAGAATCAGGGAATCCAAGAGTTTCTTCTTTAAAAGATTAAATAAAATTGACAATCTCTCATCCAAATATGTCAGTAAAAGAAAAAAAATTCTCAGATCTATGTACTTGGGAATAAAAATGGTAAAAATCACAATAAAGCCTGCAGAAATTTATAAGATCATCTACAGCTACTTGAAAGCTTGTATTCTAACAAGATGGAAAATCCAGAAGAAATGTCAAGAATTCCTAGGTACCTATGAATTAACAAAGCTGAACCAAGAATATATATATACAATCAATGCAATCAAAGATTTAATTAAAAACTTACCAATAAAGAAAAGTTCATGCCATGATGAATTCACTATTGAATTCTACAAGAAATCTACAGAAGACCTAGCATTACAACTTCACAAACTCTTTAATGAAATGGAAATGGAAGCAATTCTCCCAAATTCATTTCTGGAAGCAAACATTATACCAATAGCAAAACTAGAGAAGGTTACAACTAAGAAAGGGAACTATAGGCTAATCTCCCTAATGAACATAGATGCAAAAATTCTTAGTAAAATAGTGCTGAATAGAATGTAGCAAATCATCAAAGACAAAGTCATATTATCATCTGAATTGATGCATAAAATGCTTTTGACAAAGTACAGAACTCAACACATTCATGATAAAAAGCCCTAAAGAAAATTGGCATAGATGGTTTTTGTCTCTGTCTGATAAAACTGATCTATGGCATACCAACAGACAACAAATTAAACTGACAAAATATCAAACACTTTCACTCCAAAATCAGGAATAAGACAAGGATGGCCTCTACTCTTTGTTCAACATAGCCCTGGAAATTTTTTTTTTTTTTTTTTTTTTTTTTTTGTCTTTTTGAGACAGGATCTCACTATGCAGCTCAGGCTGGCCTTCAGCTCACTTTTGTAGCCCAGGCTGGTCTCGAACTCGCACTGATCCTCCTGCCTCAGCCTCCCGAGTGCTGGGATTACAGGCGTGCGCCACCACGCCCGGCTAGCCCTGGAAAATTTTGCCAGAGCAATTGGACAAGAGAAAAAAGTAAATGGAAAATGATAGGAAAGAGAGAAATCAGGGTCTCACTATTTGTAGATTACATGACACTTCACATAGAAGACTCTAAAAACTCAGCCATAAAACTGCTATATTTCATAAGCAAATTCGGTAGTGTAGCTGATACAAAGCCAACACTCAAAGACCAGCACCTTTTCTATACACAAATAACAAACTCACTGAGAGATAAATTAGGGAAACAATATCTTTCCAATAGTAGCCAAAATATAAAACAAAATACCTAAGAATCAATCTAATGAGGGACATGAAAGACTCTACATTGAAAGGAGCATCTCTTCTAAAGGAGACTAAAGAGGATATTAGAAAACAGAAAGCTATCCATTGCTGTCTGGTAGGAAGAGCCGATACAGTGAAAATGACCATACTGTCAAAACTGTTATAAGAATTCCATAGCATATCTCATAACGTCAGAGACAGCATTCTTAATGTTCATCTGGAACTAGACAATTGCAAAAAGACAATTGCAAAGGCACCTCTGGGCAACAAAACAAGGCAGGGCATAACAATCCCTGACTTGAAATGATACTATAGAGCTACTGCGATACAAACATTGTTGTACCAACAAACAAACAAAGATCAATAGAACAGATTATAAGATGCAGGAACAAATCCAGACATCTCAGCCACCTTATCTTTGGCAAAGGTGCCAAGCACATTCACTGGAAGAAAGATAGCCTCTTTCATATATAGTACTGGAGAAACTTGCTCTGTTCTTGTGAAAGGTTAAAATTGAACCCATATTTTTCACCATTCACTAAACTAAAGTCTAAGTAGATCAAAGATCTAAATACTCAAGCAGGATCATTAAATCTGCTGGAAAATAGGATAGGTAAGTCTTAAACACATTGGTGTAGGCAAAGACTGAATGAATAAAACTGTGATCATATAGGAAGTATCACAAAGAATTAACACCTGCAGTCTCGTTTATTAAAAAGCTCTTGCAAAGCAAGAGAAACCACTGACACATGAAGATCCAACTCACAGTATGGAAAATATGTTTTGTAGCTTTTCTTCAGATAAAGGAGTACTATTGAGAACCTACAAAGAACTAAAAACAAAACAAAACAAAAAAAATCAAACCTCCCCAAATTAAAGACCCAACCCAAATTAAAACAAGACTGAAATTTCATCTCACCCCAGAAAGAATACCTATCATCAAGAAATCAATCAATAACAATTCACTGAGGGGCTGTGGACAAAAAGAAACCTTTTTCCACTCTTGAGGAGAGTGTAGACTGGTACAACCACTATGAAAATCAATGCAGATATTCCTTAAAAACCTAGGATTGCAGGTCCCATTCAACCCAGCTATTTCCTCTCTTGGTATCTTCCTAGAAGTATTAAAAGCTTCATAACATAACAATATATGTGTACTCATGTTTATAGCAGCACAATTTGTATTAGCTCAATCTTGGAAAAATCCCAAATGCCCTTCAGCTGAGGAATGGATAAAGCACTGGTGTTTCTCAACATAATGGAATACTACTCAGCCATGAAGGAGGACAAACTGCAGAGTTTCATAAGTCAGTGCATGCAAATCAAAACCATACTCATAAGAGAAGTAAACTATACACACGTGTCTCCCCGCTATGAGAAACTGCAGGAGTTAATAAGATCAATCATGTACCATAGGTATGAAAAATAGGACAAAACTGCTCAAAAGGAAAGAGAAACAGGGATGCAAGAAGGAGAAAAGAAGAAAAGGAAAAGCTATATACATACATATATATAATATAATATATATACCATATATATTTATTGGCAAATAGAATATATACAGATATGTATGTGAGATAATTAAGATAGTTATTCTATTTCTCTTAGTTCATTGAAAAGAAAGGTCTCTAGTAATATCTTGTGGACAATTAAATGCCTGTATCTGGTACGCTGAGCAATCAACTTAGAGCTAAAAATATGTAACGTATTAATCATTGTTAATTTTATCTTGTTTTAATTTTTTTCACTTTAAAATAAAAACAAGGAAACCTCGACGCCTGCTTCTGTGTGTTCTCCGTTGCCAGGGGACCACAATGTCTGTCCTTCACACCTTCACACACTACTCAAGGCCCTGGAGCAGCAGTCAGTGCAAGTAAGCCAATGCCAAATAAGAGGTCTTACTGAAAGGGTCAAGTTTTTTAAGGAAAAAAAAAAAAAAGTTACTACTAAATAGTCATTTCACAATATTTTCCTTTCATAATTCTTTGGAGGCTGTGAATTATTTTTTTTAAAGTCTTTGCCTTATACATTTTTTTCTTGGAAATGAAAGAATATTTTTGCGAAGTTAGGACGTTTTTCTTTCTGTAGTTTTTTTTTTTTTTTTTCTCTTACAATCTAGTGCTCTCAACTTGTCTTTCCTGATAGAGTGGCCCTCAAACTCTCATGATGAGAGCTCAGAGGTCCAAACAAGGAGACCTTCGAACAGTCAGGTGGAATGAGAAGGAGGAAGAGTAAAAGGAGGAGGAAGAGGAGCAGGAGGAGGTGGTGGAAGAGAAAGAGGAGGAGGAGGAGGAGGAAGAGGAGGAGGAGGTGAAAAACCAAGCACATTGTGTTAAAGATTCTACTACAGCAACAGAGCTACAATAAAAGGACTGAGACTGTCAGTTAAATATAATTAACAAGGAAGAAATCTACTAGAAATGATATGAGCAGTATGGAAAGTATCAAATTTTAAAAAATAAAAACATTTTAATAATGAAAAAATCATTATAGTGACAGAAATATATTTTAAAGACTTTAAAGAATATGAAAGATCTCCAGCTGAAATGGTCAGAGAAAAATTAAAGTTAAAACCTCTAACTCACCACAAGAAATATGTTTGAATATCAAAGAGGGAGATAATTTTAAAAGATTACAGAAACAAACTATCACGTATGAAGAGTACACAACAGAACAACAGAGTAGAATGATCCTTTTTTTTTCTTTTTACTAAAAAAAAGAAATACATACAACATATTACACTCCAAAGTATCGACTAATGGCAGAGATTAAAATGTAAGAGAAGTATATTCTTTTCCTTTTTTTTTTTTCTAAGCAACATCAATAGGGAGGTGGGTCATGCCCACACACTGTACTCTGTAGATTGTGAGGACAATATGCAATATGCCATATGCCAACTTTCCAAAAAAAAAAAAAATAATAATGTTGATTTAAAAGGGTTAATGTTTAATTGTTTGATCAATCTTATATACCTATATGTATTAATCTAAACTGATCTGATGATGAAAATATGTAATATAACCATTGTTAAATGTAAATAATAAAAATATTAAATTTAAAAAATAAAATGTATTGCATATAATTAAATATTTGATAGTCTTTAATTTCTGTAGTGAATTATTTGAATCCTGAAATTGAACACGAGAACTCTGGAGCAGGGCTGAGAATTCTGAGGAAAGCTCTTCCTGTCCCCATTGTGCTGTGACTTACATGTCACAGATTTTGTGTTAGGAATCAGACATTGTCCTGTATATAGGGAGATCCAAACTGCAGGAGAGGAATATTACATTTATAAATTTGGGAGTTTGAGTTTGCTGGTCAAATACCACTCTTCATCCTACCAAGGATGATGAGCCTAATTCTGTAATGCTATTATTTTTTAAAAGAATAGCAAATGGCCAGCCAGAGAACTCAGCAGACCAAAGCACCTGCTCAGGCAGGCCCAGGCACCAGTGTTCAATCCCTGTCCCATCCCATGAAGGCCCTGCCCCTGGAGCATGCTGAGACTGCGGCTGAGATGGGGCATGGTGGCACAAGCCTGTAATCTCCACACTTGGGAGGCTAAAAACAGGAGGCTTACGAAGAGTTCAATCTGTGTAGGGAGACCCTGCCCTAAACATGTGTATCTCAAGAAGGCGGCCACATCAGATTGCCACGCTTGAAATGTCTCCATATATTTTAGTTTCCCATCCTCATAATGAAATATTAAATTATAAAAGCAAGGGATTATTTCGGCTTATAATTTTAAAAGTTCTATGCCATGTATATTTAACATCATTTCTTCCAGCCTATGACATGGCTTTTATTTAGTGTGTCAGAGAAAATTTGCTGACATAATAAGCTAGAGAGAAGAAAAAAAGGAAGAGGCCAGTGTGTCCCACAGTCCCCTTGGCCTCAAATGACCTAGATTTTCCCAGTAGGCCCCATCCTCACACTTGGTCCTGTCTCAGCAGTGCCACCCTGAGGACAGTCTTGGCCACAGGAGGCTTTCGAAGACATTCTGCAAAGTTTATTCAGTCATTATTTAAATTCCAAGGGTTCTTCATTACCCATATTTCTTTTTTTTTTTTTTTTTCTACTGAGAATATAGTAGGGGAGAAAGGCAGAGAGAGAGGGAAAGAGAGAAAGAGAGAGAAAGAGACAGAAACAGAGACAGAGAGACAGACAGAGAGAGATAGACAGAGAGAGAGAGAGAGAGAGAGAGAGAGAGAGAGGAAATAAAAAGATAAAACAAAAAATTTGCCTGGAATAGAGGTGCATACCTATAATCCCAGCACTCAGAAGACCAAGGCAAGAGAATCGCCATGAACTTGAGGCCAGCCATGCTTCATAGGGAGTTCAAGGCTAGCCTGAGCTGTATAGCAAGACCATGTCACAAAACAAACAAACAAACAAACAAATCCAAAACAAAGCAAAAAAAGAAAACAAAAAATGTTCTTGCTAACCATTCTCCAACATGCCTTCCAGTCTCAGACATGACCAGACCATTCTCTTAGGACAACACAGCTCTGCAGTGAGGCCTGCTCTGGAAAAAGTACATGGACAACAGAAAAAGCAGCTCCAGGAGATAGTGCGAGAGTTACATAAGGACATAGAAATAAAAATAAAAATGTTACAATTATTTTTCTATATTTTAAACCAAAAACACTCAAGGATATAGGATTATAATCACCAGAAAATAAATGATAAAATAACATTAACCTGAGGAAGAAAGGTAGAAAGCATACCCAAGCCACGACGGATGTGAAAGCTTGCTCAAATTTCTAATTAATTAATTACTTTTGTACTGGGGATTGAACTCAGGACCTTGCACTTGCCAGATAGACACTTATCCCACGTAGCTATCACCATGGTGATTTACAAACAAATATGTTTGCTGAAAAATATTAGGCAGAATGGAAACAAGAAATGAAAGTGCTAGAAGTATCTAAGCCAGCCACGGATTAACGCTAAACACAAATTGATTAAATGTCACATTGAAAGAACTGTTAAGGAGCTGGGAAGATAGCTCAGTGGCATAAGAGCCTGCCTGGCAAGCCTAAGGTCTTGAGTTCTATCCCGGTACTGGAAAAAACACTGTTAAGACAGCAAAATAATAAAGATAACATGTGAACATTCAAAGCATAGAGTTAGGGTCAAGTACAAACACATACCAGGTAAATGGCAACTCCAAGAAGAGCTTATGCAGCTAAACTAACTCAGTTATTAATATATAACACATTCAGGTAATCATTAGTTAATGATAAATATTTAGTTAAGCAAGAGGATGTAACAACTTAAACTATGCACACACTTAAAAATGCCTAGAATGTAATTAAAAGACACTAAAAAGCTATACTGGATTACAACAATTACTCTCATTGGGTAGGTTAAACATAAAATGATAGGGAAGAATATAGTTCCAAACCTGCATGTCATAGGTTTAAATTAGTGCATATAGATCAAGATTTACAGTCAATAAGAATATATATTTTTCTCAAACTTTTATGGAAGAGTTATTATGATATTTTATCATACAAGAAATAAAGGACAACATAGGTATTACATAGACCATCATCTCTGAAGACAACGCAATTGACTTAGAGTTTACTTTTTGAGACCAGAAGAAAATTACTGTGTGTGGCTGGGGTGATAGCTCAGTGGCATAAGCACCTGCCTGGCAATTGTAAGGTCTCAAGTTCTATCCCTAGAGCCACAAAAAAAAAGAAAAGAGGGGGTTCAAAGGTGGCACCCCCAAGAGCCATTAAACCAAGCACAGTGGCACACAACTGCAATCAGGGAACTTGGCAGGCTGAGGCAGGAGGTTTGCCACAAATTCAGGGCCAGCCAGGGCTACATAGTGAGTTCGGTGCCAGTCTACTACATAGCAACACTCAGCTGAAAAGAAAGTATTGTATGCAAATTTTATTTCAATGTCTACAATATAATTCATGATATATAAATGAAAGAATAGGAGAAAGAAGTTATTTTAACAATGTGCTACAAAGAGAACAACAAGCCTACAAAAGAAATCTATAGAACGCAGTCAAAGTGGCCCTTTGAGAGAAATTCGTAGCTTTCAATATTTACACTGGAAAAAAAGAAATGTTTACGATAAATTGTGCTAATTTATACTTTCAGAATTTATGGTGTGAAGACTGTACTTAAGCTAACCCTAAGCCCCCCAAAAAAGGAGAAAAAATAGACTGAAAAGGGCTGTTTTGACTGGGGTGGGGGGGTTGGTTGTTAAGCAAATGTAAGAAACAGAAGGAAGCAGTCCTTTGAGGAGAGAGACCAATTTTGCTCAACTTTTCTCTTCAGAGTAACTGCTTCCATTTCCCCTCCACCCTAAGGTCAACTCCACCTGCTGTAAACTGTAGCTCTACTGCCACACAAAGGCCAGTGTCATCCCGCAAAGAATGACCAGCACCGCGGACCAAAGACCCCCATCTGAAAAGCATCCACAGAACTCACACTGCAAATTACTTCCTTTACAGGTTTAATTCTCTCGTGCATTTTTCCAGTGAAGAGAAAAGTAAATTTGGGTAAGCCCAAAGTTATTAAGTGGGTTTATTATTCAGCACGACGGTTAGATGCTGGCCATGTGCCCAGCGAGGGAGGCCATGGCGAACCATTCCTCCAGCGCCTGCCTCCAGTGTGTTCTCCTCTAGTTATGAAGCCTAACTCTTGAACTGCCCAAAGAGTAGGCACCCTTCTGTGACCGCTGAAGGAGGATTTTAGCCTGAGTGCTTATGTCTTTCTTATCTGTTAGATTTAAATCCTGACTGTCTTCCTTATTTTCCACCGTTATTTTAGTACCTGGTTCAAAAGCTCTAAGTTTACCCTAACAGCCTGGTTACGGGAATGTGAAGGTCAACATCCACTGCTATTTTGAAGTCATGATCTGTCTTGGACTGAAACATTGGAGTGTCACACATAGGCGGGGATGTATTTGCACAGGAGTATACTATTGCATGCACATATTTATACATGTGCATATGCATGTATGCATTTATTAAACGAGAGATTTTGTCTCAGGAAATTTGGTAATTGGAAGACCAGGAATTTATGTCACTTGTTTTTTGTACACAGTATTGGGAAATTATGAATGCAGCCGTTCTCCCTGCTTCCCACAATCTGTATTCTCGGAGGCTTAGTAGACTTCTCCAGCCACCCCCAAAGCATAAGGGAGGGCTTGTTAATCTGCCATACTTATTTGGTACCTATTTATTTCTCAGTCTAAGCCTGGATTTTGTACTTGAAATATATAGATATTTAAAGAATGTAATAAATTGATGCCTATAAAGCACAGAAGAGACTACTGCACTAATATCCGCTGCGGTATCTATCAGGCCACGTGAAAAACACACCTGGTTTGTTTATTGTCGTTAATGGTTTAGAAAAACTTTTGCCATCCTTCTCTTCTCTGTGATAGGCCTCTGTACCAGCTGGCTGTGCAACAACTTCCCTGTGGGGATGGAGGTTGTTCACCTTCAATTAAATTGGGGTGGTTTTGTCAATTGTTATGATCAATCATATGATCAATCAGATGTGACCGAACTTAAGTTGCACTAGATTTGGGCCTAGTCTTCCAGGCTCCTTGTGCAATATCTATTTATTTATTTATTTATTTATTTATTTAAGTTAGTTAGTTAGGTAGTTAGTTAGTTAGTTGGCACAGGATCTCACCACACAGCTCGCACTCTTAGTGATCCTCCTGTTTCAGCATCCCCAATGCTGGGATTACAGGTGTGTGCCACCATGCCCTGTTGTGCTGGCTTACTCAGTGCACCGGGGTGGGGCTGGCACAGCATGCAGTACTAGGAGTCAAACCCAGGCCCTTGCACCTGCCATCAGGTGCTTAGACCTCTGAGCTCCCTCTGTGGCCCTTCTTGTGTGTTTTTGTGCGTAAACAGCTCTTCTCTGAGCTGCTCAAAGATATATGATCCTGGGGGTCAGGCCAGTGAGCCAGTAATCCCAGTCCTAGCCCTCAGGGCTTAATGGAGCCCAGTGAAGCTCAGTAAAGTGCTACCAAACCAACGGAGACCTACAGGAAAGTATGTCTAATGAGAACAGAAGGATCGCTAGGTGGTGATTGTTTTAAATCCTTCAGCTTTTTCCTTTTGTTTTTCTTTTGTATTTTTTAGGGGAGCATCGACAGGATGTTCAGGGTCTCACTACTGGATCGTCCTTGCAGCGATCTGCCTGCTTACAACATCCCAAGTACTGGTAGCTGATATTCCAAGTGCACACCCCCATGGCCAGTCTCAATTGCTGACAGCACTGCAGGCCCAGGGATCAAACTCCTAGCCCCTGTGCTCGCTGGTAGGTGCTTTACTCCGCTGAGCTAGTTGGCTGGCCCCATCCTTCAGTTTTAAAATTACGAATTATGTAGGCATACATAGCAGATATGTACACTCTCTGACAATTACTAGGTCACATACCGAAGATCCAAAGCAAAATAATGTGGAGCTGTATCTCTCAAAAACTGGAAGAAATATTTTGTAAAGGAAAGAGACAACTAAACACAGTTACAGAATACAATTATACAAGGTCCAAATTATGATTTTCTTATAAGATTCATGCATTAAAAATAGTTTTAGAATATTTTCTGTTTACTGTGCCCTGTTATTTGTATTCAAATTAGGCAAGATCCCCCTTGCCACATAAAATAATAATAAATGTCATAGATATATTGAGCAGAATTTTAAAGGTGGTAAATTCTAGGAGAAGGACATAGAAGTAGGAAAGAGAATCAGTAGGAGGCATTAGAAATATGAGATGTGGTGGGTGGAAACCAGATTATAACTGTAAATGAGCTGGTCTAGGGAGGACTTGTGGAGCAAATACTTGAGGATGAGAATTAACAGAATGCTTCCTGGGAGATCAATAAAACCGAGTGCAGACTCGAAAGTGAGAAAGTGCCCTGGATTTACACCACTGTGGCTAAAGCATTAAGCAGGGCAAACGAGGCAATCTATAAGAAAGAACTAAAGGAAGTTTTCTGGAAGAGGTGACAGGAATCGAGAGTTGAAGCAAGCATGTAGCAAAACACTGGGGAAGCCGGGCGTGGTGGCTCACGCCTGTAATCCCAGCACTAGGGAGGCTGAGGCAGGAGGATTGGTGCGAGTTCAAGACCAGCCTGGGCTACAAAAGTGAGCTCAAGGCCAGCCTCAACTGCATAGCGAGACCCTGTCTCAAAAAGACAAAAAAGAAAAAAAAAACAAAAAACTGGGGATCCAGAGACAGTGGGTGAAAGGGGTGGAAGAACGTTCAGACTTCCAAGTTTTAGACCACAGATGTATCAGAGGGAAGGTATTTCAAGGGGCAGTAACATCTGTGCACACATTCCTTCAGTCAACGTCTATAATGTACCTGGACAGTAGACATTGTGTTTCAACACAACATAAAGATTCATTTTTATTTTTCTCAAAGATTCTATTCTTCTCCATGAGACATGATCCTACAATGCCATGAGATGGATGAAAGAGGCAGACAGATTTGATCCTGCAGGGTGCAGTTTAGTAGGGCACTTGTGGGAAGGGGGCCCAGCGTGGCAGAAAGATCAGGGGTCACTGTAATGTGGTCAGGAGAAAGGACACATCTGTTGGTTAGGGCAAAGGTGACTGCATTCAAGCCAGCTTTATCATAAGCTGCACCTGCTTTAATCCTAAGCTAACAGCAGAGTCAGACATACTACTGGGAAGAGGGTCTGTTTGCCAAGTCATGCCTAACACTGTTCTGTCTACTTACAGGATGCTGGAAAATTACGCAGGAAAACACTACGTGTCACTGGGAAGCGTTCACAGCAGTTATGACTCAAAAATGCTACAGCACTGTGTCAGGTTGGATCCTTACTACAATAAAAGACACCATTTAACTCTGGTATGAATGAATTATGTCCTCCATTGTAAAGAGCAGTTACTTATGTTCATTACTGTAAAAAATTCTAAAATATACTGAGTCACTCATTTCTTTATCTTCTCAGGACATTAAACACAGTGTCAGGCCTCGGGGAGCTTACATTCTAGATGTGAAGATAAGCTAGCTATTGTAAAACTTTAGACTCAAAAATAAATTGTACCCAGGAATTTCTCCATCAACTTATTAGCTCCAGAAGCAGTAACAAACTATGGCTTTGTTTTTAAACTAACACATGGATTGAAGTGTGAGTTAGGGAAAAAAGTATTTTACATTCTTTATAATGATAGTAAGCACATTTAATATTTTGCATTGACAGAATACCAAGTGAAGCAGAACAGTTCCCTTTTTAATTCGTTCTGGGAGCTAATAAATTATGAATACAGAGTGAGGGGCTCATCTCACAAAACCAATGCTGCGTATCTCACAGTGGCAAGAGAAAGCATTGTGACCTTTAGGAACACAATGGATTTATAGGAAACCAGCCCTATAGGCATCCACCCTGAAAAGTGCACATTTGTCTACAAGTGGCAGAAATAAGCTACACTCTTAAGTCAAATAATAACCATTTCTCTTTCCTGAAAATTGCAGAACTATTCTTGGACTACAAAAGAGTTCAATTGTGAGGAGAGCTATAGAGCAAGTTGCTGTGTTATTTAGGAATGAGTGGTCCTTTAGAAACATCCTAGCCATATAGCAGCAGGAACATGGGATTTATAACCAACATACTTATTTTTTGTAATTTTTATTTATTTTATGTTTTGATACAGTCTTTCCCTACACACTTCAGACTTGAATCTGAACTCAAGTTCAGTGCACCACTACGCCCATCACAGAATATGGTACCAGGGATTGGACTTGGGTCTTAGTGCATGCCAGGCAGGTACTTACATAACTGAGCTATCTTCCCAGCCCTATAACCAATATATTGGAACTCAACTTACTCCTCAGCCAATTCTATTCAGGAAGTCCTCAAAATACAGAATTTCATTTCATTACCTATTAGTGAAAAGGAGATAGCAACAACATCCCACAGGATTGCTATGAAAATATGGAAGACCATAACCCTCAGAGATAGGTATCATTAAGCACTCAACATGGTGGGTCCAGTCTTTCCTTGGTTAGAACTGCTCACAGACGTTTGCCTCAAGATATTAAAACTAATTTGAAATTCAAGCTTCATATCCCAACTGCTGAGAAGAGGAAAATAGAAGAAGAAAATTAGAAAAAATTCACCCTTTTTCTCCTCCAGCCAAGCATGTCTGTTTCATTTTTTGTGTTCGCTCTCTATCCAGACACACCTGAGGGGCCAGCAGTACTTGAACTGGTAGATTTGTCTTATAAAAATATTCCTTTGACTACCATAGGTGGATACTGTTGGACTTGCCAACCTCTTGTAAGGCATGTTATAAATCACTAGAGTCTTAGATTTGAACTCAAGATCTAATCAACTACAAAATAAAACAAAAGCCCGTGATAGCTGAGAGACATAATTACATTTTGATTAATCTGGTATCTCTTCTCAGAGTGTCTGCAGACAATGCTAACCTCCTTACAAAATGATTTATTACCTAACATGTCAGCTTGGGAAAGGGAATTTTAAGTGGCAACAGCCCCGCACACTGCTTCCAGGTGCAGGGATTTCTAATGTTGTCAAGGCCTGAAGTCAGTCCGCTTTTGCTTTGCTTTGTTCTCTAACCTCAGGTTTAGAATTCTTTTATTGAATATATGTTAAATCAAAGCTCATTCATGAGCTTTAATTCATGAAAACGTCTCTGGTAAGCACTGCACAGTTATCACCTGTGGTCCTTTTATTTCCCCCTTTGAAACAGGAATATCTTTTTTTCCTTGAAACAAACTAAACACTTCATTTTGATTAATCCTATGGCATTTCTGTCATAGATAAAATCTAAACTTTGTGATTTCTTTCAACATGTGTATTAGAACTGTCTCCTCTGGTTGTTAGCTGTGGGGTCTTGTGTCTAGCTATGTGATTTGGATAAATCCACGTGGAGATGCAGCAGCCCTCCAGCTGTGGACCAGACATGCGGCATGCATACCCTCTGCAGCTTTTTAGCAATGAAAAATCTTGCCATCGCTCCAAATGTGCTGAGTTAGAAACTCAGCAGTATTTGAAATAAGCTCTTCATATGATTTTTAAGCGCTTTAAGAGCCACTGGCTTTGAGGATGAAGGTTCTAGTTTCTAATATGTATCATACAGAATGAATGAAAAATAAACAATAGAACAAACATTGCATATGTCTCAGTTATTTTTCTCTCATTGGTGGGACAAATGCCCAACCCCCAAAATGATGGAAGGAAAAGTTTATTTAGCTCACAGATACTGGAGATTTCATTCCATTCTCTACTGGCTCCAAAGCTGAGTGGTACAGGGCAGAGAGCATCCAGTTCATGACGACAGAACAGCTACAGTCGCAACAGGCTAACAAGAGCAACCAGCCAACAACAGTAACAAAGAGTGTGTCTGTTTCTTGGTCTCTCTTATATTACATTCTGACTATGTGCCTCAGGCCATGCCCATAATCTTAGCAGTACTCAGACCCATAATCTCATCCTTGGATCACCCATAATCCCAGTGGATCATGAGTTAATCCTAAATTCTAGAAGTCCCTGCCCCATGATTATATGAGGCTTTGGGGGGACAACTAGACACAAACCATACCAACATGATGACATTAATTATTCCCCGATGTTATGCAACGCGCTACTATGGTTCACAGTGAGGTCTTGCAAATTTTCTAACTGAAAGGGAGGATCTTGAAAGCCCCAGTCACAGGAACAGTGATAAGATACAAATGCTAATTATTTTGATTTGGTTAATATGTTGCATATATAAATGTATTGAAATACCACATTGCAACATCGATAGTCATGAGCCGCACCCGCGAATCCGCGCAATTACAGTAGCAGTTTATGGATACAGCCACAAAAATAAACACATCACTAGATGGCTCTTCCTGGCTCTGTTTACACGTCTGAAGTTTGTAATTCACTGATTTATGCGGCAAGGCATATTTCTCACAGTTGTTTATTCACAGTTTGTTACATAAACTGCAACGTTGCAGAAATCCTCATGAGAAAGGAAGACATTCTAAGATAGAGTTCCAATCACTGTCAACACTGTACTCACAAATTCTTGGTCTCTCTGCTGAGGAAGTTCTTGCTTTGTTGGATCCCCAGCGCGCCATGCCTGTTCTACCCCCAGGGTGTGCTGAGACAGCAGGGGAGACCGGGCATGGTGGCTCTTGCCTATAATCCCAGTGCTTTGGAGGCTGAAAACAGGAGAATCAGTATTGTGGAGACACAGTAGACCCTGTTCTGCCCTAAATTCTAAAAAAAATAAAAATAAAAAAATTCTCTCCATCTGGAATATGGTCTTTCTTCCTAGGGAAATTATCTTTTTCTTACAGAAATACAGAAAAGAATGCAAAACCACTGCAGGTGCGTGTATGGAAAGATAATAAAATTGGGAATCTTACAAAAGGACCGACTCTTACAAAAAGGCTGGTGCGAGCTGGCCTATGACCTGGAATGACCTTCTTGGCAGCACGGCTGCAAAGGCTCCCTCTAACAACTGCCATTGGACTGGGGACGTCAACAGGCTTCTCTACTGGCCTGACTGCGATTCAAGGATGAGAGCTGCTGGTGCGTCTCCCACTGAGTGCGCCACGCTGATCACAGCATGCCGCGCGGGTCCTCTTGGTTATTATTTGATGTTAGGCATTGCTGACGTTGTGGATCCTTCCCACTTGGAGGTCCCAGCCTCAGATTTGGCCAAGAGCAGTCACAGGCTAATTAGTTTCTTTGCATCTATGCTTTTCATTTTTATTTCTTTCTTAATAAAATATATTAAGCATATTTTCTCCTTAATGAAATATAAAGAAAGTGATAGTGAAAAAACAGTTTGCTCCATTCATAAAGTTTGGTCGAGTCATAGGAAGAAAAGCAGCGCTCTTCCTGTACTCAGGCCCATCTCCCAACCGTGGTCTTCTCCTTTGTCATGGTCTCTCTTCTTGGGTCTGCTTTTCGTGCCATTTTTGTTAAAGACGATTGTTAAGAGAAGTTGTAACTTCTCAGAAAATAGAGGGACAGATAGAAGACAGACCTTCTGGGAGAGGCATACGTTATCCTCCACAGTCAACGTTCCCAGGGCCAGCGAGATAGCACAGTCGACTAAAGCACCTGCTTAGGTAAGCAAAGGGACCATGATTTGATCCCCGGCACTGCATGCTGCACCAGGCCCACTCCTAGAGAGGGCTGAACTGGCCACAGCGTCTGAGCATAGAGACACGTGCCTATAATCCTAGAGCTGAGGAGGCTGAGAACAAGAGGATGACCGCGTCCAAGCTGCATAGTGAGACCCAGTAACAATCAAATATGTGAAAAATAGAAAACTATTCCCAGAGTGGTACACTTGTTATAATTGATGAAGCTACGCTGGCTCACCCTCATCAGCGGAAGTCTACAGTCTATGTGCAGTTGTGCTGTTACTGTTGTGCTTTCCATAGGGTGCAGAGAATTTTGAGCACCTGTATTAGCACTGTAGTATCACACAGGGTATTTTCGCTGTCATATACGTCCTGTGCCTACTGCTATTCAATGCTTCCTCAGCCTGACAGTTTTACAGAGTTATAAATTAAGAAAAAGTATATCCTGTAAATATGCCAGAAATTTCAGGGCAAAAGGGAAAGCTTGTTTTATATGTACTTTAGACTGTGGCCACGTTTCTGAAGAGCAGGTCTCAGGCATCCCTAGGGACCAGGGAGAGGAGAGAGTGATCTTGTGATGTAGGGGCCCTGAAGACCAACCACACGTGAATGTGTCTTAGAACAGACAGGTCTTTTTCACAGTCCTGCTGTCCTTTCCCCAAATCTTCAGGCTGATAGATAGCTCACTTGTGATGTCTCTTGCTTCAGAGGAAATTCTTGATGGAGTTTAATACCCATAAGCAGAAAAGTATTTCTTGTGGCAACTGAAACTTTTTGTGTCAGGGGCATGTCAGAGAGTGTCTCCAATACTAGTAGCTTTTGTGAGCCACGGCATAAAGTCCAACCAGGTGGTGATCAGACCTTCCTGAAGGAAGCTAGAACTGAACACCTGCCAACCTGGAGCAGGTGCTCTTTGGATACAGCATGTAGTATTCCGAGGTGACCTTATGTATACCATACTTGCTCAAGAAATTGTGTCAAACTAAACATTCATGTCATGGGCACAAGGCTAAGAACTCAGTAAACACTTAGTTCAGAACTCAGTATCTCTGAAACATGATGCTTTTCTGATTTTTGGTGCTGCTTCCTTTATTCAGATACCTATCTGATTGGGTTAGGGCAAGAGTCTTTTAGTGGGTCTTTGGCATGTTTTCAGTGGTCCACAAACTGAAACCCAAGCAACACGTCATTTGCGGAGCAGGTTCCTGGAATGATCCCTACCTGAACATTCTTATCATCAGCGCATTGCTGATCAAGGACAGACACATGTCTTGACAAATGTTACAAACTCTTACCGTTTCCTTTCATCTTTTCTTTCTTTGTCTCCAGAGCACATGTTCTATACTACAAGCATTCTGATCTCAGTATTCACCTCAAAATAGTTGGTAGGATTCCAGGGAGTTTAAAAATGTGGCCCAGAACTTTAGTTCTGATAATTGAGATCTGGTTTTTATTTTGGGTAACTTTAAAATATGTCAGACAAATCTTAAAATGACAGATGTGGAAATCTTTACAGTGAAAATTCTGCCCTTCTTTTAGGATCATGATAGTGCATAAATCAGTTACTCTTTGTTTATTTTGTTATGAAATTTTAATTTTTTCATTCAAGTAAGAAATGTTTTTATATATTCCTTATTTATGTCTACTTGCATTCATTAAAAATGATTTAAAAAAAAAAAAAACTCAAAAAATCAAAGGCGAAGCCAAGCTCAAAAGTAGTAGCTGGCAGGAACACTGCAAGGCCTGCTGCAATTGCTATAAAGTAGGCCCGGCAATGTGATTCTAATGACCCAGCAGAAGACGCAAACTTCCTTGGTCAAGTGAATCACAGTTTCCAGGAGGGATGAAGTGTATAAGTCTAGCTAATGAGAATAACTATCTTGTTGGTGCCGAGTCCAGACAGTATGTGTTCTTGTGTGTTCTGAGGATGTGTACACTTTGCAGTCTAATGAGCAACGTTCTTGTGATTAATAGAGCAGTACGGGTCTTCAGTCTGTGTGATGCAATCTTGTAAGTAGGTCAGCCACAGAAAACCTAACATAAGGGGTGACCCTATAAGTGCCTTGATGGAACAGGTATTACCCTTACCTTTGGCTTATGTAAGAGAAGAGACTGGCCTTATTTTCTGAATTAGAACTTTCCATAACTGACTCGTTATGGAGACATTAACTGGTAGTTATGTGACATTAATTATGTAAAAATTAGAAATGTTCTCAAGCCACTATGAATATTATGCTCCTTTACTGAGCTCCAAGGAAATATTGGGCAACTCATACTCGGATGAATATTTGCAATGAAGCTCTTATATAATGTTAAAGTTTCTACAAAAACAATTCCACCTTCAAGTATAGGGTAGGGCTGTTACTATTCTTCTTAAAAAATCCATTATTGTAGAGACAAAAAAATATACTGTGAAGGCCCTCCCCTGAAGTGACTTTAGGGTTTCTTCTTAATTGTAGTCCCTCAACCTATGTGCTAAGGGCTCAGCTACAAGCCTGTGATCCTGTAGGGAGTTGGTGGGGCTGTCATGAGGCGGTGCCTGGAGGGAGACAGCTAGGTCACTGGGAACAAGTAGGGACCTCAGCACTGGCGCTCTCTGTGCTTTCTGGCCACTGTGGGGTGCATAGCTTTTCCTGTCACCCTCTCCATACAGATATGCTGCTTGAACAGCAGGTCTGCAGACAACCAGGCCATGCTACCATGGGCAGAACCTCTGACAGTGGGAGCCAAAGTAAGCCTTTTCTCCTCCGTGATAATTTTCTCTGGCCTTTTGTCACAGCAACAGAGTTTCACATACAAGCCACAGTGGTGTTTCTAGGTTGGGAATGAGTATTCTGAAGAGGAACACTTGGTCTTAGGCAGCACTCAGATCTAACAAAACCTACACTAGAATTAAGCTGGAACATTTGTAAACTAACTCATCAGTTTAATCCCTGTGTGTACTACCTCCCTCCCAGCTCAGATTCCCGTGGTATTACATGGGTCATAAACACTAAGAATTCTGCTGAACTTACTCATGTAATCCATACCCAACTTCGCTCCTCAGAAACAAAAACTCGTGAGCCATTGCCCAACGCATGATGCCGCCATAGCCTAGCTTTTGGTACCTATTCCTCCAGTCCTCCACCTCTTCTGTGGATTCAAGCATACCAAAATCCTTGCTTTCTGCTGTTTCTGCTCTGTGGACCTTAGCACACTAAGTAGTGTATTCAGATTGCTCTTTCTACCATGGTATAATGGGTAGGCTGCTATTCACCCTTCATTTTAAACACTGTAACTACTTTATTGTAGGCAGAATAATATATTTTATATAAAAATAGGATAACTATGCTGGCACTGTTGTTTTTTTACTCAAGACTATCTTATTAAATATTATGAAAGGCATAAGAACTATGTCTCCTTATGGTGGGAGGGGAAAGGTTTTTTGTGTTTTTTTTTTTTTTTTTTTTCCAGGTACAAGAGAAAATATAACAGATGCACTTCATGTTAAATAAAGATTATACATCCTCCTTAATTACCACCTTTCCTCTTTATGGAGCAAGTGAGTTATTGTCAGTTTCATCATTTGCAATCAGAAGTTGAAACAGATGCTGAAGGTTTCATTTAAAATGATCTATGTCTCCTATAATGACTTGCAATATGCTCTCAGAGGACTGCTTCCCTTCCTCATTCCCTAAACTCAGGAGAAAAGAGTTTATGCCTAAAAGTACTTGAGGTAAATTAAGCACAATGAAGGCAGTTTTCTTTAGAGATAACAGTTAGTTATTACACGACTTACTCTATCTGCTGTGGTGGACATTTGCCTAATGACTTCACTAACAAGCTTCTATTTTCTTATTTGTAGAATTAAAATTGCTTCTGCCCTCAGGAGCTTGGCAACCAATATGCCCCAATCATAATTTCAATTTCATTTAGAAAAGCAAGATTAGTATTTAGCATAAATTTTCACTATTTAAATACAAAGTACTGGACAGGGCATATAGTGGCATAAACATTTCCCTGGCAAGCACAAAGTCCTGAGTTCAATCGCCGGTACAGGAAAAGAAAAAAAGGAAAAAAGAAATTGTAATGGCAAAATTCATAAATTTACCGTGCCCAATAAACACTTTATTTATTTATTTATTTATTTATTTATGTTATTGCCAGCTCAGCCTACCCTGGGGTTGGGGCTGGCGCAGCATGTGGTGCCGGGGATAGAACCACGGTCCCTGTGGTTGCCTAAGCTTGCCTAAGCAGGCGCTTTAGACTGCTGAGCCATCTCGCTGGCCCCAACTCCTTTTAGACTGGCAGGAATCAGGACTCCTTGATTCACCTGAGCACTCACAGGTTCCTCGGTTCGGGCATGGGAACCAGAGGAATGTTCATGGAGCACCTCAGAGAGCGTGTGCTTCATTCTGCAGGTGAACTGGGGAAAAGCACAAATTTAGAAAGGAGAATATCCCTGCTCCCTCTGGAAAGAGTCAGAGGCAAAATCAGGGTAGGAGATCAAAGAGGATTGTAGTCCAAGCTGTAACTCTTTAGATTTTTACAAGGAGAACAGGTTTATTTGGCATTTCTTTACTAAATATGGGTCTTATAAAAAGGAAAGATTAAAAGCTACATGTAAAGAAACAAAGAAGAGAAACACAATAGAAAATATGGAACATTTCTGGGGATGGCTAAAATACAGCCTGGAAAAAATGAGACTAGGAGAGGGAGGTCAACTTCAAGAATTAGTGAGAAGTAGAGTTCAGCAAAGTAAACTGAAAGTGAATTTTAAAAGACAAATCTAATTTAACATGAAAATACTAAGTACAATTTTATTTTAAACACCTAAGTTTTTAAAAGAATACAAAATGGTAAAAACATGGAACTGATTCAAAATTTACCATTAAACAAAGTAATAGGAATTCAGCAATGGTTGTTGTATTGCATAACATTATGTTCAAATTAGTTTTTTTAAGTTAACAGGAATAAACGTGAAAAATTAGTTTTAAAAAGTATAAGAAATATAGCCGGGCATGGTGGCGCATGCCTGTAATCCCTGCACTTGGGAGGCTGAGGCAGGAGGATCAGTGTGAGTTCGAGACCAGCCTGGGCTACAAAAGTGAGTTCAAGGCCAGTCTGAACTGCATACTGAAACCCTGTCTCAAAAAGACAAAAAAATAAAAATAAATAAAAAACTAAAAATAAAAATTGTAAGAAATAATAAAATAGTGTAAACATTAACTATTCCTTTCTGTAAACCTTCAGAAATCAACAGTATAATTATTTGCACTAAAATTGAGAATCAAAGATTCTGGATTTATTCATCATTTTCATATTATTATAATATTTTCTGGAGTATATGAAAATAAAATGAGAACCAGAAACAAATGGTTTATCTGTTGGAAGGGAGGAAGAAAATAATTATAAGCCAGTGACCTCAATTACCAGACAGAACTTAAATACAACTTGCACACGTTGAACAGGAGACTTCAAAATCAGAGCTAATTAAAGATTTTTATATAACAGTAACATATGTAAGCTATAATAAATTAAGATCAAGTATTAAATCATAACAAATGTTGGCAAGTGAAACACTGAGGACTAACCGTTATAAGAACTATGTATAATTCTCACAGGAGATTATTGGGGAATGCCTGGCCTCCCCGTATGCTGCGGGGGGCTGGTAACTGGGCTCTTCTGGATGACTTCACTGCAGCTGCTTCCTCCGTGAAGGACTCACAGGTGTCACCCGAGCTGCCAGTTTGTGTCACATAGGTGGCCCAGAAGCTCTTCCTGAAGGCACTGAGTGGCACTGGCTGAAGAACCCAGAGCAGACAAGGATTTAGAAACAAGAAAAACACAAGTCTCAAATCAAGGACTCCAGTGAAGAGTGCTAGCGAGTTAAGCTCCAGCTCCTACAGGGGGTCCAGTCACCCTCACTAGTCACTGGTGCAGTGAATAAACCCAGCCCATCTGCTGCACAGGGAGCATGAGGTGAGGAGGATTCTGCGGAGCCGGGGTCGGCCTGTGGCCTCCGCCTTGTCTACTGTGAGACCACACAAGGCCGAGACAGTGGAGAGTGTGGACGTGAAGGCTGCGAAGCTCAGATGTTGGTAGGTCCAGCACGGGGCGTGCCATTTCTTCCTTCATTTGTAATGCTGCTGTCTGATTTCATGTGTGGTCTACCTGTTCATTCTTAAATAGAAAAGCATTCCTAGGCCTGAAAGTGCAACACAAGAGGCTTAACATCAGGAGTCATTCCCTGAGGACCTCCTTAAGATTTTATTCTTCCTTTTTTGCCTGGTCTATTCCAGTTTTTCTATTTTGCTTCTTCTTCGGGAAAGGGAGGCTTTCCTATGCTTGTTACCATAACCTCCTAGGCTACGGTCATAAGCATCGTAGGTGAGCCATTCCTTGGCGAGTGGGATGTTTTCCTGTAAGTTCACTGAATAAACTTGGTCAAACAAATGAGGTGAGTCTAAGAACTAGGATCTATGGAGGAGCAGGGATCTCTGAGAACCAAAATGAACTGCTTTCCTAGCTCAAAAACACCATGTGTTAGAAGTAAGCTTAAAGAGCTCATAACAACAACAACAACAAAAAAAAAACCATGAGCAGAAACTCAACAGAAGAAACAAACATCAAAATGTACGAGTGACCAAATATATGCATGCTAACAGCATAAACCTTTATTAACTTGGCAATCAAAAGAGAAGTTCCCTTTGCTAAAAAAAAAAAGGCCTCTAGAGGGACATTTGCATACAATGCAGCTGGCTGGGTTCATTTGCTTGAAGTTTCTGGAAAATAAGCCCATAATACATTTTCTATTCTCTAAAGGGTCTCCTTCGATCACAACTTTGTATGATCAGAAAAGAAAATAAATATATTTTTGGGCCTATGGAGATAGCTTGGTGGTCTAAGCATCTGCCTGGCCAGCGCAAGGACCCAGATCTGATCTCCAGCACCATATGCTCTGTGGGCCCCAGAACCTGGGTGCTCCGTGGAGTTTCTGAAATGGGGTATGGTGATGCATGCCTATGATCCCAGCACTGAAGAGGTTGAGACAGGAGGACCACTAGGTGTCTGAACTTCATAGTGAAATCCTGAGTCAAATAAATACATAAATAAAAATTACATATATACATATATATGAAAGCTAAGTAGCTCTCCCTAACAGTAGTCCCTGTTGACTGCAGTTGTCTGTGTGGGTTGAAAAGACTCCCACATAAAGCTCCTTACAGTTCTTAACACATGTGCCTGGATAACTGATGACAGGCAGCCAAAGGACAAGGATATGGCCCTGGCAGCTCTAAGCAGCTCTACTAGCATGCCTCACATACAATTCTATGTCATTTTTCAAATATATGTAATAATTCAAATGCAAACCAAATGACATCACTGACAAAGTATGAACACTAAAATTATTCCTCAAATTTAGCTCCCGTGAATGATAAACAATGGACAAACAGTATTATTTACATGATGTAGGTTATATGTGTAAAAGCTTGTACAGCAAATTTAGTAAGAGGATCTAAATTAAACGTGTCATTAAAAAGTACCAAAATGCAAATGAAATTTCATATTATGGTGGCTAAGATCCCAGTGAAATACTATCTTCTTTGACAAGTGATTTCCACAGGAAATATATATACATACACACACATACACAATGAGACAGAATTTCAAAACAAGGTAATAGTGCCTTAGCTACTCTTCTCTTATTGTTGGGACAAAGACCCGACACTGGAAATGAAGGAAGGAAAGCTTGATTTAGCTCGCAGTTACTGGAGGCTTCAGTCCATTCTCAGCTGGCTCCAAGGCAGACTGGCGCATGGCAGAGAGCAGCCGTTCATGGCAGTGAACAGCAACAACGGCAACAGAGAGAAAGTCTTTCTCTCTGTCTCTCCTATATTGCATTCAAGCTCTCTGCCCCTGGTTGGGCATAGTACGCACATCGATTATTCCAGCAGTACTAAGACCTATAATCCTAGTGGACCACCCATAATTCCAGTGGATCATGAGTTAATGTCAAACTCTAAAAGCCTGCTACATGACTACATGAGGGTATGGAGGGACAACTAGACGTGAACCACAACAAATAGGAAGTTAACAATGGCTCATACGTTATGTATTGCTACCTTCAAAATGACTGCTTGGATTACAAAATATAGACATGTAGCATATGTAATATGCATATAGAACTTAGGAAACTTTTCGCTTTTCTTGTAAGATGCTGATGAAAGAAACGATGTAGCTGCTTACTAAAATGCATTTAATGGAACTTTTGTTCTAAGGGTATATTGCTCTAAGCTAAGTGAAGAACTTCCTCCTCCATTCTATATTCTTCTGAAAATGTTGAAACCTTTGATCTCTAGAGAATGAGTTTATTGAAACAGAGAATGAGGGCGAAAAACAATTGGCTGTCAGACTCAGAAGGTCCTTGCCATACAAATCAGCAGTTCAGAGTGTCACAGCTTGTGCCAACCCTTGTTTTATGGGTGATGGCGTGGATACCCCGAGCCTTCTGGGGCCACACCGCCAGCTGGTGCGAGACGAGGTCCTGCCCGAGCTCCTCGCTGCATGTCGTTCGACTGCATCACCAGTTTAGCAGTGTCCACCGTGTGGCGAGGGCACTGTCTCCTCTAGATTTTCCACATCACAAGGCAGTGATGCGCATGTTGCACATGACATTAAATTGAAATTGGGTCTAGGGAGGGGGGTTGGAAGTTCATCGACAGTGTTCCGAGCCAATGCGCCCCTCCTCATCTTTTTTGCCATTTCTCTTTCCTGCCTGAGGCTGTCGCATTTGTGGCCTGAAGAATCTGACCCTGGCTGCAGTTCTGTATCTTGTCTATGCTTGCTGCATACTTTCACAGCAGGAGTCTTTTGGGGAAAAGCAACCCAAACTCAGCGTGACATCTATGTGGGATGATTATTTACATATATTGTCATGTAGGCTATATATATGTAAGGAGCTTAACCCAGACTTGTAAAACAAATATAAATCCAGGTAATAACAAATTGTCACATTAATTTTACAATTGTGATCCTTCTAGTAGTTGTAGGACTTTGGGATTTTGCGAGGTATTTATAATTCAGGCCATGGCTTCCTACCAAATGACGCTTAAAACTTTAGAAGAAAAAGGAGACGTGATATTTCATTGTTTATTGATACAGCCCAGCCATCTTTTTAAATATCTTAAACTTTAAAGACAAAAAATCAATAAAAACAATGATGAAGAATTCCAAAACAAGGGGCCCGGCGGGATGGCTCAGTGGTGTAGAGCGCCTGCTTGGGGAACTTGGGCGGCTTCAGGGACCGCGGATCGATCCCCGGAACCACATGCTGCGCCAGCCCTGCCCTCGGGGTGGGCTGGGCCGGCCATAAAAATGAGTGAATAAACAAAAGGTTCTGAAACAAGAATAAATAATAATAATAATAATAATAATAAATAGAATTTCAAAACAAGATAATAGGAAATTAACAATGGTTAATACATTATATATTGCTAGCTTCAAAGCAGTTGCTGAAACTATGAAATATAGGCATGCAAAATTGATGAAACAATATAAGCACAAACTGTTCTCTCTAACTAATTAAAGGAAATTAGTAGCACAATTATCTTAGCTATCTTGTGTATATATAGAATGAGCACAATTTTCCTTCTTTTATCCTTTCCCTAATCTCAGTTATTTTTTCCTTTTGAGCAATCTCTTTTCCTTTCACAATCGCTATTGTAGATTTCACATTTTATTTATGCTTTCATTTTCTTATACTAGGGAAACAATATGATGTTTGCACATATGGGTCTGATTTATGTCACTTAGGAATTTTATCTCAAGTTCTGACCATCTTGAACAGGTCCAGGCTCAGAACAGATCCCCAAAACTTAATTCTCGATGAAGAAATAGAGGGCCATGGGCAGAAAATCCACACAGTAAGATAAATCCTAAATCCAATTCTTCAAGCTGAGGCTCAGGGATAACACAGCCATGACTGGCAAAGATGGAAATCATATCTAGTGACACTAAGTCCGACCAAGCAACTCTGCTGGGAGAGGTGTTCTTCTTCACAGCTGCAAGACAATATAGGAAACTGATCAAAGTCCATGAAGACATCTATGTTGTTGATTCTATTACAGGAATTATTTAGGTTAATTCCTGTTCCAATCAGAAAAAAAAAAAAAAAAAAGGTCTTCCATTTGGGGCTGAATCTTTTCATGAATTCAATTCAGTTCCTCTTGAAGACTGAATCATAGCACCCTTGAAGCTGACAACAGGCTTTGGGCTCCATTGAAACTACGGTTCTGTGAATCTTGGTTCTGCCCTCCACCAGGCAACATTAATTTACCCCTCTCTCCTATATTTTAGAGTGTATCCTCAAAGCATAGAGACACTATGTTTTTGAAAATGATATTTAATTTACCAATGTTAGTCAGAAATGAACTTTAGGGCCTGGCGGGTTGGCTCAATGGTCTAAAGCGCCTGCTTGGGAAAGCTTGGGCGGCTTCAGGGACCGCGGTTCGATCCCCAGCACCATATGCTGCGCCGGCACTGCCCTCGGGGCGGGCTGAGTCAGCCATAAAAAAAAAAAAAATGAGTGAATAAACAAACAAAGGTTCTGAAACAAGAAAAATAAATAAATAAAATTAAAAAAAAAAAAAAAAAAAGAAAGAAAGAAATGAACTTTAGCTGTCTGTAGTGGCTCAGGTCTATAAATCTAGTACTTAAGAGGCCGAGACAGTCGGGTCCCTGAAAGTTCTAGGCCAGCCCGGGCTCCACAGTGGGTTCAAGGACAGCGTGAACTACAAAGTAACTTGGGGTATTGTGTCTCTGTCTCTGTCTCTGTCTCTCTTTGTCTCTGTCTCTCTCCCTCTCTCTGTCTCTCAACACATAAAACAATAAAAGAATAGAAATGAATTTTAGTGAGTAATAGTTCTAGCCTGTTACCTTTGGTTTAATTTGAAAAGCAATAACTAGATTTACTAAGTTAATTTTCATCCTCCAAGTTAATTAAATGCTGCATTAACTGATAGTAAAAAGAAATTTTTAATTTAAATAAATTCTTCCAATACTAATTTTGCGAGGGGTATAATCTATGTTATGTAACATCATACAACATAATGCCGTCCTCAGCAAAGCAGTCCAGAGAAGTACATCACGGGCTGCAAATACCAATAGGTCATAGGAAATTGTCAACCCTGGAATCACACTGATATAAGACAAAATTAAGTTAAAAATATATTTCAATTAACCCAAATTTTATTTCAGCATATAATGGACACAACATGATTAATGAGATGTTTTACTTTTCCATGCTATTTTTTTAAAATGCCAGAGTGATGCAGGAGGTAGGGTGCTGCTAAGACTGGTGGGGACGGTGCCTGAGCTAAGAGCCCCGGGACACCCGTGCAGAACACCAGCAGATTTTACTATGCTAACCTGATCACGCCCACATGGAAAAGACTAGAAAAGGGGCCACTGCCCTTCACAGTTTACTGTCAGGTCTATTCAAAGCCGCCCACCCTGTGCTCTACGGTGGATTTCTCGTATTTCAGCCCCTTTATTCCTACTTTTACTTGGTCCCGTCTCACTCTGCAGAGCCTGGGTTTTCCCCACTTTTTACAAATGTAAAATTTTGACACTTTCATACTTGTTTTAATCAATTTTTGTTGTGGTTGTTTTGCTTGGGACAGAAAACAAACAAACAAGCAAATAAAACCAAATCTATCTTTCAGCTCTAGAAAGATATTCCAGCACCCAAAGCCTAGTAACAGTCATGGACAAGTAAAATTTCAAGTGTTCAAATTTCACAAGGAAGAACTAGCAGTTGGAAGGTTCTGTAGACAGAAGGATCTTTATATACATCTCAGCTAAACATTTGAAACTTAGAATAGGAGAGATTTAAACTTTCTAAATGTTAGTTCCATTCACTGTGATGTAGGAAGAATTTGTACCTTGAATATTTTTGTGACTATATACAAATATTTAGATTATATATCTTATATATTAGGTGCTAATATGCTATGAACTCAGAAGCTATGATTTCCTCGGCAAATGAGGTTTCCCTATTCAAAATACAATTTCTATTAAATTTAGCAGCTAGCACCATCATCGCTTCGTATTTTCAAGACTATAGAAAACCTCCTATAACTTTCTTCTCTGAGAACAGTGTTGCATTGGCTTGTAAAACGAAGCTCATCGTGGTGAGATATCTACAAGGTGACCTCAGTAGCAAACAATAAGAGAGACAATGCTGTTGTCACTTACTGTTAAGTGTGCATTTATCATGAAAATGTTCACCTCTTTCACTATAGGCCATAATTATAGTGACAGGTGATATATTCATTTCAGGGGGTACTATCTTTATTAAAAGTCATGCATGCCTTGGTAATAATAAGATTCATCCTGGAATACATTAAGATATATTATGCACTCTGAACATTAATTTCCTCCTGTTTCAGCTCACATTCATAGTGATCATTTCAGTCTAGACATATAAGCTTGATTTCTTGTGGACATCACGGGGATCTCCGAGATGGATTCTGTGATCCTCTGAAAGAAGAGGGTAAACTTACAGTTCTATAAATCATATGACATACCTCTGGAAAACGGGAAGAAGCTGGAAGTTTAGTTTGAAAATAAGAGAATACAAAGTTCACTTTTTTCCATACTTAACCACGCTAGTTGGCGTGGAATTGATTAGACTTTAGAATGCTAAAGTAGTTAGTTAAACTGAAAACCATAAGATACATTTCAAACTTCATACTGTCTTCATGTGACATTCTAATTTAATAATAAGAAACCATAGACACAAATGTTTACTGAATTTATAGTAAAACTTGCTTATTTTGTCTGCTTTAGCTATATAGCTCTCTTTAAATGAAAAATAATTCTATGACCATGCAAAGGCAGATGACAGAATTTATAAAAGTCTCCCATTAGTTATATAATGTTAACTCAAAGAAAAACAGATGTTAAAAATGGATTTTCATCAGACTCAGTCAAATAGAATTAAATAGGAACAATTCAGGTTTTAAAATGGAAAGTTAACTTCGTGGATGCTTCATTGAAATTTATTGTTAGGATCTTTCTCTTTAGTAGGACAAAATAGTATTACAGAACCACTGAGTTGGCTGAAATTCTGTACTGTCCAATATCTCTGTCATTTTATAGGTGAGGTCCAAAGAAATGAAGTGCTTGTCCAAAGCACGGTGGGAACCGGAGGCTCAAGAGCTCTGTGAACACAGGCTGGGAGACTCATAACCCACACTTGCTCATGGCAGGAGGTTGACTCTAATGAAATGACGCACGGGCTGGGGGAAGAAATAAAGGATAAGAGCAAGTGGGACGCTTCCTAGTGTTTTGCTCCCCTTGGCCAAATGTATTCACACATGATGAATTAAGAAAATAATTAAGTTATACTTTATTTTCAAGTGCTAAAGAGCTTCAAGCCGAGCTGTGGAAATGATGAATATTTCCGATGGAAGAGCTAAGATTTATTTCAATAATTATTTCAGTGCTGTGCTTCATTTTGACTAGAGATGCTGTTGCAATAGTTTTGTAGCTCGACTTTCATCTTGAATTGTTTTGTTATTCATGGGTCGTGGGCAAAGGAAGACGAGTTGTTACTGCTGAAGCATCTCTTAGAAATGCTTCTGGGCAATTAAGCAACCATTTTCCCCTTATGAATTGCTGCAGAGACACACTGCCTTGCAAATGGATCAGATGAACACTATTTAAGAAAAAAATTGGCTGGTATTGCGGATATTTAGTCAGGAATATGTCTTTGTGTACTATTATTTTATACTGACATCCATAGGCCAATGAAGAAGTGACTTTTTACACCATGCCCTATAATGTGAAGACTTACTTAGTCCTACGACCATGACACTGGAGTTCACATTCGGTCACTACTTGAGCTGTCTGCATACAGGAATCAGCTCAAGTTCCAGTGGTTCAATTTTTCAAAGCCAATAGTAAGTGAATGTAAAAAAGCTTCAGTGCCTTAAAGCTAAGAAGTAGAGTAATTTTCAAACCAAGTAGTGAAGTCACATATGTGCTACAAAAAGAAGAGAATCCAGAGAAAACTCATAGTTAGCTGTTAAGGCTGACAGGATGCTAGATTTCTTGATGACTTTTTATTCTTCTGCTAGCAAATTGAAGGCAGAAATAATCAAGGTGAAATGAACATGCAAAGTCAACCAGCACCGTATGACTTCTGGGGGAAAATTAATGAACTGGACAGGTTTAGATTTCAGAAGAAATTACTCACAGTTCCCATTTGGAGGTAGTATCACCAAATTTTCATTTTCTTTTAAATATGGGACTTTCTTAGAAGTAGATTTTTTTATATTATTGTTGACAACATCTCTAAGATTATATTTTCTTTTTTAAATTTTTTTATTTTATTTATTATTTTTATTCTTGTTTCAGAACCTTTATTTGTTTATTCACTAATTTTTTTGGCCGGCTCAACCCGCCCTAAGGGCAGGGCTGGCGCAGCATGTGGTGCTGGGGATTGAACCGCAGTCCCTGAAGCCACCCAAGTTTTCCCAAGCAGGCACTTTAGACCACTGAGCCATCCCACCGCGGCCCGCCGCCCCCCACCTTTTTTTTTTTGTGGGACCGGGGTTCAAACTCACGACCTTGCACTTGCCCAGCAGGCACTTGTGCCTCGGAGCTATCTCCCCAGCTTATATTTTCTGTTATAGACTTCTTCATTGATTTCTAAAAATCTATTCTAGCCTCTCCTGGTCATCTGTCATTCACCTTCTTTAGACCAGCAGAGTTGATTTTATTCGAGCTTAGACTTTGTGACTGTAACATTCTCATATCCTCCTATGTTCTAAAAGTGAGTCACCAAGTCATCTTAGGAGCTCAGCTCTGCCCAGGTTTCTGGGGCAGTGCTTGGTCATAAAGAAAGAGGAAAATGTAAGAAGAGTAAGGATCAGAGCTCTTTTTCTTCTTCTGTATGAACTGCTTTCATAAAACACCTCTGAGTGGATAATTTGTACATAACTGAAATTTGTTGTATTACTCATAGTTCTGAAAGCTGGGAGGTCCAAAATGAAGGCATCAGTAGATGTGGCATCTGATAAGGCCTTTCCTTCTGCCTTAGAGATCATACCTTGCAGCAGCTTTACCTGGAGACACAAAGACATCCCTGTCAACACCTTTTAGCAGAGACTAGTCCCTTTCACTGGCATACAGCTGGAATGATTTAATCACATCTGCAAAGGTCCCACCTCTTTATTGTGCCACATTGGGTATTAGGTTCCAGCATATGAATTTTGAACAAGATAGCAACCTTTAGACCAGAGCACTTTGTGACAGCACCAGGTCTAATCCTTTCCCTAATCCTAGTTCATTCATGTGGCAAAGAATTGTCTACACACAGCTATATTGTACTCTTATGATCCATGATATTTCTAGTGTCTATTTCCCAGTGATCTTCAGTCATGCTACTGAGTTCTGGTCAGTAGATATATACTTTTTTTTTTTTTTTTAACGGTACTGGGAATAGAACTCAGGACCTTGCGCTTGCCAGGCAGGCGCTTATTCTACTGAGCTATCTCTCCAGCCCCTCTGGCCAGTAGAGTAGGATTAAAGTTGCATGGGTGGCTTTCACCCCCGGCCCCTGAAAATCTCTTCCCCTTGATACTTTCATTCAGCTTCCCTTCTCTTGAATGTAGAGTGCAGATTGATGACAACCTTGAAATCCCATGATACAGCTGACAAAACCTTATGATTCAAAGAGTGTAAGTTTCTTAATCACTGCTAAAAAGAGAAATACTGCACTCATCAATTAGAAACACATGGAACTTGAACTTTTTTTTTTCCAAAAAAAAAAGGTCCTTTGTGAAAAATCACTAAATCCCAGCACTCTGAAAGGCTAAAGGAAGAAGAATACAAGTTTGAGTCCTGCCTGGAAAGCTTAGTGACTTCGTGAGACCCTGCATCAAAATTAAAAATAGAAAGAAGTCTGAGCATTTACCTCAGTGCAAATATCCTGGGTTCTATATCCAGAATTACCAAAAAAAAAGCCATTAATTCTGGGTGTTTTATTTTATTTATTACAGTAGCTACTGCTACTTTATACAATATCATTGCATATACTTTTGCAGTAAATTCCAGTTCTGAGAACATAATGCCTACTTCATTCCTGCTTCCTGAACCTAAATCCTAGTTGCTTTGTAGCATTTTGCTTTATCTTCAGATCTTCTAGATCTTAATCTCTGTTCTAGAAACCTAGACCACCATCAAGACAGCTGTGTCTTGATGGCCTGGAAAGCTTCATGTAGTTTTGTGGGGAATTTTCAGAGGTGACTAAATCTCGTTTGTGATCGATTCACGGTCCAGTGCTGGGACTAAGGGTGTGAGTGCCACAGCAGTTGTAGGCTGGGTGGCCTGTGTACAATATGAGGCTTTGCCTTTTGCTTCCCTTGTCGCTTTCACTGTTTTTGCTGCCATGAGCCAGTGTCCTTGTTCCATGTGTCATCCTGCCTTGGAGCCAGCTAAGTATGGACTGATAATGCCACAAACTGGGAGCTACACACTCCCTTCCCCCCTTAACTTTGGGGATTGGGTATGTCGCCCCAGTAATGAGAGAAGAATAACATGGACACCACTTGATAAGGCATTGATTAGGCCTTTATTTAGTGTGAGGACAAGAACAAAGACTAGAAGTGCTGTCTTCTTCACCTATTGAGAACCCAATCTGTTCTTTGAAGCTTCTTCTGTACCCACAGCCTTCTGTATTGTTTTTCTCAGATGGCTGATTGTAGAGTATACTGTGGCATTCCCAGATCCAGATTGAGTGGCCAACATCTCCTGTGGCCATGTAAGCATTTAATGTTTTAAAGGCTTTTCCATTTTGTAAGAAATACAATCTGTGTTGTGCTTTAAAATTAGACTGACTGAAATGTTCACTTTAATTCAAATGAAAAAGGTATGTAGTGAAGATAGCCAGACTCCTCAAAAAGACAAAGTAAGTCATTAGCTCAATGAAATCTTAATCCACATTAAATTAGCATAAGATTGATGAAATTTCAGCTTTTTCTAGCAAGCAATGAAAAATTAAAATGAATAAATTATACTCTTCTCTAATAAATATCCTAATAAAGGATTTTTCCCATGACAGATGTTTGTGTTTTGGGCAATACAGGCTGTTTCTGTCTCCCCTCAGTGCTCAGAGGTCCCTGCAATGCTGATGCCTTTGTCTGTCCTCTTTCTGCTGAATCTAAGCTACACCTGCATAGCCTATAAACTATAGCAAAAGGAATGCTTCATACTCCCAAGTTCAGGCCTTCAAAAGCCGTGAGGTTTCTGTTTTATTCTTACAGCACAAATGCTAGGAAAATCCAGTAACCAGTTAAGAACTATACTGGTAATGAGACCCTCAAGCTGTGTGGCAGTGCAATATGATATGAGATACTTATTTCTTCCTGTGTGAAGAAGTTCTAGCTGCTCCACATGAAGAAAAGGCCCACAGGGAGAAAAAGAATTGTCTGATTAGTTCTCCCTGAAATCTTACTGTAGAACTCCAGCTTGACTTGACTACTACCATCTTGGGCATAATTAGTATTTCATCTACTAGGTATGAAATATGGGCCAGAAATTTCAAACCCTATAAGTTAAAGAAAGCTATTATGATTATCAGCCAAGTGTTTGGTTGAAACTTGTCATGTTAATAAATTTGAGGAAGCCCAAGAACTTACCAGGTGGCCATGAGCCATCTTTGTCTAGTGTAGCTAATAAGCCATGTCCTCTTTCTTCAACTTGCGGGTGGCCTTTATTTCCGCCATCATCCTATCTATCCTTCTTTCCATGGTCCCTATAAAAAACCATTCGCCCCATTTCTGGATGCCTCCATCACGTTCTTTCATCTTTCTGCACTTCCCACATTTGCAGGCCAATTCTCACATACCAGGTTTTCTGCAATGTTTGCTGATCCCTCTGGTATCGGCTCAGGCGTCCAGGCTTAGCATTTCAGATGCCCCTGCCACACTGTGCCAACTGTGGCAGAACTGGCAATGAGTCCAGTCTTTGCAAAGAATCATAACAGTAATATAATTGCCATTTCAAGCTACTCTGTTTGGCACTGGCTCACTGCAGAAGTAGATGCCTTTCCAGTACATACTCATGTTTTGCTCACTTCTTTCTGCCTGACTTGTGAATAAACAGAAAAAGGAAAATGAGTACCAGGAGGACAGCAGGGTCATGTCTGTACTGTGAATCATAGCTAGGTTGGAGGTGGAATACAAACAAATTAGTTTCGCGTTCCTTAACATTCAGCTACCCAGAATGCTCTTGGCAACTGGCTGAGGATAACCATACACAGAGAATGTCCGTAGGCGCTCTCATGGCTTGGAGGCATGGAAGCCAGCTTGTGTGTTAACTTAGTTCCAAGAGGATCAAAGAGAAGTTGGTTCTTCACTGACTCAGGGATGGAGGGAGAGTATCCAGGAGCGACACCAGCTCACCCCTTAGCATGGAAGGACATGCCCAGAGGGCGGAAGGAGAGATTCCTTCTGGGAGTGAAAAGTAGCTGGCAAAAATGGCCATATGTGAATATTGGTGTGACGGAGTACTTAGAGTATGGAACCATTTTCTACTCATTTTAATTTTCTTTATATACAGAATTAAGACTAATATAATAGTTTGCATCTACAAAATTCCTGTGAAAATGTCTTCACTGAAGTTTTCCAATTAAATGCCAATGAAACTTGGGCCTACAGGATCATCTATAATATTATCCAATGTCTTTGTCTTGCAGTTTTAAAAATTCCAACTTTATTGCGGTATTTTGAAAAAATCAGATATATTTGTTGTATGTAATGTATATATATACTGTGAAAAGCTTACCACTTTCTAATAAATTAACATATCCATTACCACACATAATTACCACATTGGGTTTGAAGAAACGCAACACTTAAGATATAATCTCTTGGCAAATTTCAAGCACATGACTAAGTAGTATTAACTACATTCCTCATGCTCTATGCTAAATTTCATAAAGTTTTTATACTGTATAACCTATTTTTTACTTGCAGAAAAAAACCAATTTTCACGAATTCTCTGTCTTTAGCAACCACTGTTCTATTCTTTCCTTTTATGGAACCAACTTCTTCAGATTATGCATACAAATAACATCATTTCTTCTTGTGCTTGGTTATTTTAATGTCCTCCAGCTTTCTCCATGTTGTTGTAATTGGCAGGATTTTCTTCTTGTTCAGAGCTGAGTAGTATTCGGCTGTGCAGGTATGCAGTATTTTCTTTATCTCACCCTCTACTGAGGGACACTTAGAGCATTTCTAAACCTTGACAACAGTCAATCATTTTGCAACAAACATGAGAGTGCACACATTCTTTGAAATACTGAACAGATGTGCACAGAGATAAACTATATAGGGGCTATATTATTAATATTTTGAGGAATTGCCATCATTTTTCTTTAATGGTCATATTAGTTTACACTCCCAGCGACAGAATGCAAGCATCTTTTCTTCTTCACTTTGCTACTTTTACTTATTCATTAATAGCCACCACACGTGTAGAGGGCAAGACAAATGGAAAGAACGTGAGTCCCAGTGTTCCCCGCATCTCACATGAGTTTTATTCCTCCTGTGTGCTTAATTGCTATATCTCAAACAGGACTTCGGAAAGTTAAAAGGACAGGGAAAACGGAAGATTCCAGGACCTGCTTTCTGGTAGAAGAGAGAATTTACCTTAATGGTACCATAAGTGAGTCAAAGATAAGATAATAAGGACAATTTTGCTTTGAAAGTAATTTTCTCAGAGCTACAAAAATGGAAAATTTTAACTATATGGTCATCAAAGCTGCAGAAACTGAGGTGGCTTATGAAGGCCATTTAAGAAACTGACCTCTAGTGAGTATTTTCTATAATGTAAACTTTAAATATTGGGGAAAATATGAATGATGTGTCATTAACCATTATTTTGAGTACAAGTTACGCATTAATCAACCATAAGTGTACACAGTCTGTGGAACAAGCAATAAAACTATGGGAAGAGGTGCTGCTTGGATATCTATGGCCCATAAAGCCAGAGGTGTCAGGACAACTTCCATATGCTCACAATTCATATGTGTGTAAAGGAAGGGCTCTTTTTCTTCTTTGCAACCTTTCATATGGCATTTTTGCCCTTGATTTTAAATGCCATTGCAGATTCAAACTGCTTCTCATGTTAACAAGCCAATCATTTTCAAGCTGTAGGCTTATTTAACACATGATAGGTTTATTTAACTTCCCTGAGCAGTATTTCACTCAACAATATAGTTTTATCTCATCACATAAAGTATAGCTCTGTTAGTTCTCTCGGTCTCCATGGCCAAAAGAAAATGTAACATTACCAATGTGTTTTATAGCTAGAAAGAATACCCGAGGACCAACTACTTTCAGCTGGAGTATCACTTTTACTACTCCCTAGTCAAACATAAAAACTGGCCAGTGAAAAGTTCATCCATTGAATTTAAAGAAAGAGACTGTGCTATAATACCTGACTGAGTCCAAATCCAGAGACCTTTCTCAGGATAACCTTCCAGAGGGCCAGATAACACATCAATAAATGTCTTAGAAAGGATGGGACATACAAAAGAAATTATCACTGGGTACCGACATCACAGAAGAAAGCCCCAGGCTCATAGTAATGAAGCTTAGAGAGTAACCAAGGAAGAATCAGTATACAAATAAATACTGCATGAATAATTAGAATGGGACACAGGTAACTCTAGTTTCAAAGCAATGCATATTTTATTTAAATTGATGAAAACATTTCTACTCCTTAAAAGCCTTTACACTTTATAATACCTTCTGA
Organism: Myocastor coypus; assembly: GCA_004027025.1. Taxonomy (NCBI): domain Eukaryota; kingdom Metazoa; phylum Chordata; class Mammalia; order Rodentia; family Myocastoridae; genus Myocastor; species Myocastor coypus. The sequence goes on from PVJA010008331.1 coordinate 51,617, forward strand.
TATACTTTTCTATAACCAAGCAATTCTACCACCCAACTGCTGATACAACTTCAGAGGCTTAGGAGTTTAATTAAGTGGTTAGGAGGAGCCAGGGTTCTTACTTTGTATGCAACCTCATTCTGTGAAAGAGGAGGGCATGGATGCTGTGTTAGGTCTACACTCCCATCCTGAAGCAGCCTGCTTATCATATAAGGAAAGGAGCTCGGCAGCTTCTGCTGCTCCTCCTTTTGCTCTTTGCTGTTTTCTGCCATCATGAACTGCTGCCCTCTGTCATGTGCCACGCTGCTATAGCAGCAGGCGAGTATGGACTGAGTGCAGGGTGTAGATGTGATAAGTTTTCTAATCATTATTGGTACAAAAAGGAGATAGTTCTGTGACAAAAGTACCTATCTGACAAGTTCAAGGTCGTGAGTTTTGACTCCAGTCCCACCAAAAAAACAAAAACAAAAACAAAAAGATTTTTGTAGTGTCTTTTGTCATTTATTTCCAGTTTCATTGCACTGCGGTCAGATAATATGCATGGGGTTATTTCTGTTTTCTTGCATACACTTAAGCATGACTTATGGACTAGTCCCTTGTGCAGCTGAAAAAAATGTGTATTCAGATGTGGTTTGGTGGAACACTCTGTATATGTCCACGAAGGCCATTTGTTCCAAATTCTGGTTCAGTTCTGCTAATTCTTTGCTAATTTTCTGTCTGCTTGAGCTGTTCTTCTAGGATAAGGCAGTGCTAAGACCTCCTGTTAAGACTGTGCTATTGCAAATTTTTCATATTAAATAAAATTTGTCTTAACATCGTTGGGTGCTCCCATGTCGTGTGTGTACATATTTATGTGTTGCCTCTTCCTCTTGAATTTTTCCCCTAACCAGTGGCCTTCTTTATTTCATAAGATGATTATTGTTTTGAAGTTGAGACTGTGAACAGGATTGCTATCTTGCTTTTCTCTGAGGTGCTGAGGCATGTAGTATTGTTTCCATCCTTTGAATTTCAGCCTGCGAATTTCTTTATGAGTTATGTACCTTATATACAACATATTGTCGAATTTTGCTTCCTAATCCATTCTGCAAATCTATCTCTTCTATTTTTTTTTGTTAGTCAACCATTTACTTCAGAGAGAGTACAGCAGTGACTGAGTTTACATTAGAAGCAGTACACATCTAAAAGACCAGAATAACAGGCATTCTAAGCCTATTTAGCATTGCACACTGGTATCATTAATGGGAAAAATCTTTTGAAGGGTCTTAGGCCTAGTATCTGATTCATCCTGTGTACATAAGTGCATGGTTTTGTTCCTGATGTTTCCTCTCTATTCTGCTTCCAGTCACTTCGTTGTTTAATCCAAAAGTCTTTGATTGCCATTGTGCTATGTTTTCCATTTTTATTTCTTCTTTAGAGTTCTTACACTAGGGAGACTATATGATATTTACACATGTAGATCTGGTTTATTTCACTTATGAGTATATGTTCAATGCATATCCATTTATATATGAAGAATGCAGATTGGTGCAACCATTATGGAAAACGATGTGGAGGATCCTTAAAAAACTAGAACTGGAAATTCCATTCAATTTAATCTATCTCTTTTAAATGGTGAATTGAGTACATTTACCTTGATGATTATAATTGAGGTGTATTGATTTGTGATTGGCATGTTACTTATCTGCTGTTGTATACTCCTTTTTCTCCTGTGTTTGTTTGTCCTATTCAGTGAGTTCATTGTGTTCTCATTCTTGGCATTCTGGCCATTTTGGTCCCTCTCTAGAAAACCTGTTAGTAGTCTATGTAGAGTTGGCTTTCTTATCATGAAACTCTTTAGTTATTTTTTGTCATGGAAGTATTTAGTTGGCTTTCTTATCATGAAACTCTTTAGTTATTTTTTGTCATGGAAGTATTTCACTTTTCCATCAAACTTGAAAGAAAATTTTACACAGTATAGTACTCTGGGCTGGAGTTTGTTTTCACGGAGGACTTGTACTCTGCACCATATTTTTCTTGACTTCATGGCTTGTCAAGACAGATCTGCTGTTATTCTGATGGCTTTTCGATTTGTTTCTTCTCTCTAGCTGCTTTTAGTATATTGTTCTTGTGCTAGATTTCTGGGGCCTTGATTATTATAGTTCTGGTTGTAACTTTAATTGGGTTGATATTATTTGGAGTCCTATATGCTTTGGTTATCTGAATGTCAGACTGTTTCCCAATATTTAGGAAGTTTTCTATTATTATTATTTCTGCCCATATTCTTTGTATATCAGTTATATTGATGTCTTTGTTATTGATGCCTATTATTCTTCTATTGTTTATGTTTTTATTGTCTTGTAGATGTTGAATTATTTTTTCCTGCATTCTAGTTGTTTTTAAGAGATCTTGTCTTACCTTTCTACTAGCTGCAATGGTTTCTTCAGGGTCTGAAATTGTTTTTTGGGCGGGGTTTCAATCAAATGGTTTTGCCAGCTTGTTATTGAGGTTTTATTTTTCTGCATATCTCTTTTAATCCACTTCATGTATTCTTTTTCTTTCCTATATTGTTCATTCAAGGATTCTATCAGTTTTCCATTCCCCTCTATTTTGATTTGTTTTCTTTACAAGCACTTAGTAATTCCTTCATTATAGTTATCATTTCTTTTTTTACTTCAGAAATTATTTCTGATATGATTTCTTCTATACCCTTCTGCAGTTGTTTCTTTACTTCTGATGCTCTTATTTCAGATATTTCAGTTGCGTGGTTTCCAATTTCTTCTGTGCTGGTGTTTCTTGCATTTGTTCTGGGTTGGCTCAAGGCCTGAGACTAAATTTTGCTCCTTCTTTTGTCATTTTGTATAGCACCGTCTTCTGATCTTTAATGTAGAGCTTTGGTGAAGTTATCACCATATCATATACCATATCTTGATCATCATATCAAGAGAAATTATGTGGTTAAGGCAGTTACAATTTTGCATTTACCAAACTCCAATCAGCAACACTAATAATGTGTAGTGAGATTTTGCAGTTGACAGACTTTTATTTCTAATGGGTTTGCCTTTTAAAGCCTAAGAACAAACCTTATGACTGAATAGTTAAGCAGATATTAGAATGAGAATTTGTACTTGAATTACTTACCCTAAGTTCTGTCTGATCACCTCCCCTTTTGTACCTTTAGTCTTCCAGGCAGACTAGTTCACCCCAGTTACCCACTGCCCCCTCTCTCAATCAGAAAGAAAGAGAGAGGATACTCTCATAGGTCTGGGTCTAGTAAAGTGTCTTATCTTACTGGGTCCAGCTCTACCAAGTTCAAACTCATCGAGGTGGGCCTAGCTTGGGTCTGGATGCTCTGCTCTGATTCTTTCTGCTGCTGCCCATGGAAGTTGACTCACGTGCCCCTCTGGTAAGATATCATGCTCCTGGATTAGTTGGTGGGTCTTGCCTCGCCTCTCTGCAGGGAGTTCTGCTGTAGGGTTCCACCTCAGACTTGTCTGATGGAGGAGGTTGCAGCGAGCACACTGAAGGTCCCACGCACATACCAGGCCTGGGCCCCAGTGGATTAGAATCTGGCAGGCACAGCACTAATGTATTTTTATTATTTTTTATTGTCTTAAAAATATAAAAAGCAAAATAAAAGATAATAGGAAAAAATAAGTACAGCTGACCTTTGTGACTCTAACACTGTATTTTCTGATTATTATTCATAGAGAGAAATAGGAAGAATAAAAATGTGTAATAAAATCCAATAACATCACTGACAACCATCCAATACAAACAAAACAAATAAATTTCAAATATGTATATGAACATATACATATACGTATGTTTTCATAGTATGTATTTTAGATATCTATATATGGTATATGTAAGATTTATATATCATACATTGACATGATATAGATATATCATTGTGCATGCATACTATTTCTAAGCACACATTTGTGTGTTCCATATTGAATCCATTTATTTGCATACACACATGTGTAATCCATTACACATACACAAACACTTATAATATCTGAGGTGAGCTAAGTCATGAGGCCTCCCTTTAGGATCTTGATCACGGGAGAGCAGAAGACAAAGGCTGCAACAATACATTATTGATGGACACTAAGTAGAAGAAGAAAGTATATGATGAAAATATATGATGTATATAGAAGTATTAGAAGAAAATATATGATGTTTGGGGCATAGTGACACATGGTTGTAATCTCAGCACTTGGGAGGCTGAAGCAGGAGAGTTGTTGAGAGTTCAGGACCAGTCAGGGCTACAAAAAGAGCTGAAGCCCAGCCCGAATTGCATAGTGAGACCCTGTCTGAAACAGATAAAAATTAAACAAAAAGCAAAAATGTAATTGACTCCAATTCATAAAACTTCATTAAAAATAACTGCTCTAATTTTATGAAATTTCAAACTAAAGGTACTTTGACTTGTTCAAATGCTTCAGAATCCAAAAGTCACCCTTCCCAGCCTTTTACTCTGCTTCACAGACTTGGGGGAGCTCCCTACATCTTGGTAGAGTTTGGGCCCCTTACATAACTGCAGTTTGCGAGGCAAGATTTTTCAGGGCCTCAGAAATTTAGTTCAGTGCCAAGATTTACCATTCTCACTCTGCTGGGTTTGTTTCAAATATGACTTTAAAAAGAAACCCTAACCCCATGTCCACCAAAATTAGCACATAGGACAAATCCTAGCCTCTAAAACAATATCCGTAATAAAAAATCCTGCTCCTAACTGCAGTGAGTCTATAGGCATAGTCTTCTCAAAGGTTCTCCTTCTATTGTCTGAAATAATAGGTGAAAAGCAGTTAATAAATGCTAAAAATGTTCACCTCAGAGTAGCTGATCTGCCAGCCGTTGCATCTGCTTCTCTGCAGTCAACAGTCTGTGAAAATAATTGGTAAAAATTTCCTAGAAAATGGTAAATGTGACAACCATGACTTTTCCACTTATGGGAGCAAAGGCAGAGCATAGGATTCCAGAGGGCGCCTCCATCAGAGGCCAATATTAAAGCAGCACTTTTAACTTTGTTTTTGGTGGCAGCACACTCTTCAGACTCAGGTGTGGGGATATTTTCTTTCTCCCTAAACTATTGTAAACCTCTTAGCTTCCCAAGTTCTCTTAAGTTCATCCCTGAAGATGAGACCTGCTGAGCAGTACCATCTTCGAAGTATTCTTTGAGCAGGCAGTCATGTGGTTGTGTATAGTAGGATCATGCCTTTGTCTCTTGAAATGGAACTGCAGTGGCATGAAAAACATCCTGTCTCCTAGAAAAGGATTTCACTCCAGAAACAACTGCAAAATAATCTCAGAAGATTCACAAACTCGGAGGAGCTGTTGAGGCGGGTATGTCCAGTGAGAGTCAACATATCAGCCACTGTGGTCCTTCAGGTTCTAGGAAACTGTCTTCCTTTCCATCCCATAAAAATTCTTTGGCATTATGGTATCCAACTGTCCAACTAAAGTAATTACTATTGTGAAACTCATTCAATTATTCTCTATTACTTTCTATTATTAAGCATTTGTATTGGATCCATAATTTTAGCTCAAGAATGGCACAGTTTCAACTTGTCCTTAGAATGCAGAATGAGTTGTCACCTGACGCCAGCTGAGGCAAGAGAGTCTAGGAGCTTCCTGGTGCTCTGTAACTTGGCATAACTTCGTTGATTGCTGTGTGCATGCAGGTAATAATCATATTTTAGTTTAGCTAGTGCTATCAAACCAGGCTGTACCTGCACCATCATAAACCTCATCAGTCTGCAGCCCAAGCTCTGAACAGCTGCTATAGACCCTCACTTTGCTAACGTACTTTACTTGAACAAATTCAAGGTCAAAATCCAGTAATCAGCATCCTGAGGCTATTATGTTTATCATAGATCCGTCAATTTGGCCCTTTCTCCATAGAAAATCATTAGATTCAGCTAACAGAACCATAGATTCATAACTACTAGTGTTCATGAAGCTTTATACTTCTCAGCAGTTAAAAGCTAACTATATGAACTAAGAACTTATCTAGTTTCTAATCCCTATGGGCCACTAAGGCCAATATTCCTTGTCCAAAGAGTAAAGTTCAGTGTTGCCTCAGAAGGTTTGTTAATTCCTCATGCAATTTGCTTTTCAAATGTTTTCTATTTATCATTGTACTAAGTTGTTCTACCAAACAGGAAGCTTAAACAAACAAACACATTTACACACACACAGAGTGATGTCAATAAAGTCATAGTATTTATGACTGCTTTAATGTTCCATACAATGTCTAGAACATATCTACTTAATTTTTTTATAAAATGAATCAATAAAATCAATAAATGATAGTTGAACAAATGCATGATTTAGTAGACAGAAGTTACATTAGCAGTATGTGATTAGTTAGTGCTCTTTGGTTATACTGAATAGAATGCAACTCAAAATTGTTTCATCCAGGATTAGGGATATAATCATGGCTCATAGAACTAAAAATCTTAGTGGCTCTAAATCCTTTAAAAGGGCTGTTAAGTCGTTCTTGTTCATCTTGTATGCCTCTGTCCATCCTTACCTCACCACCACTCTGTTTAACTGTCTGCAATGAACCAGCCACAATCGGTTGGCTTGGTAACCAATAAACTAATGATTATCTGGTTACCCTAGATGCAACGGGCTTCATCATCTGACTATTTTTTCCAGTGCCCTTGGAGGATACAGTATGCACCACTGGCTATTAAAACACCTGCCTGTAAATGGCATCCTTACTGATGCTCACGTGTCCTTACCTAGGAGGACCTAGCTCGTGCCTAACATTAGGGAGCACTGGAAAAGAAAAACAGTTCTTTGTTTTTTTTTCTAGAACATAGCAGAACTGGAAATATATAATGAATAACACAACTACTTCTATACTCACTCCTAGATTTATTCTCTTGCAGAAATACGTAGATATTCTAGTGATGTGAAAGAAGGAAAAAGGATAAAAGCAAGTATAATGTTTCGGTTTAGTACTGGTCTCACTAAACATGATGGAGGAAAAAGTGTTAATAATTATTTTAAAGAAGAAAGAAAGATAAATCTAGTTTGGACTACAATGAATTTAATCTACTAGTAGCAAGACTATTTCAACATGTACACCTAACACATACAATCTTAATTCAGACATTGACAAGCCAGAACAAGATATAAAGAGGATCAATTTCTTAAAAACCATAATGATCTAAACACCTGACATAAAAGTTTCAGTGAAGCTTAACTTAAAAGATCAGTTAGATAGTATATTTTGTGTGTGTGTGTGTGTGTGTGTGTGTGTGTGTGTGTGTGTGTATATATATATATATATATATATTTTTTTTTTTTTTTTTTTTGGTCTTTTGGGACAGGGTCTCACTATGCAGTTTAGGCTGGTCTTGAGCTTACTTTTGTAGCTGAGGCTGGTCTCAAACTTACACTGATCATCCTGCCTAGCCTCCTAAGTGCTGGAATTACAGATGTGTGCAACCACACCTGGCTGAGATTATTGTTTTTCCTTAATATTGAGAATTGAACCCAGAGCTTTCCGGTGAGTTACAACTTTGGGCCTTTTTAATTTTATTTTAAATTGTGACAGAACTTTTTTCACTAAGTTTCCTGGGTTGAGGTCAAACTTAATATTCTCCTACTTCAACCTGACAGAATTTCCAGGATTATATGCCTGTATTACGGCACATCATCAATGAATTGGTGCACCCAGGCATTACCCTAGTGGAATAGGGAATGCTCCCAATCTGAGGTTTCCTGAGGGATATCAGTGAGTTTGCTTAAGTAAGGAAACTGCACAGGATGAATAAGAAAAGGTATAGAGAAGTTCTAAAATCCATTTATAAGTTTCTTAATGTTATTATCTGTCTCAGTTACTTCATTGTTGTTGTGGTAGTTGTTGTTGTTGCTGGGACAAATTACCCAATTCCAAAAATTAAGGAAAGAAAGGTTTATGTAACCCACAGTGGAGATTTCAGTCCGTACTCGGCTGGCTCCAAGGCAGACTGACACATGGCAGTGAGCAGCAGTTGATGATAGTAGAAAATAGCAAAAAGCAAATAGAGGGGCAGTATCTGTGGCTTCTACCAAGCCTCTCTCCCCTGTTTACATTGTAATGCAGATTACCCACCCCAGAGCAGGGGTAGCACTCACACCCATAATTCTTGCATTGGATCATGGATTAATTACAAAGTCCAGAAACTGCCCCCTGACTGCCTTAGGCTTTGGAGGAGGACCAGACACAAAATAAAATATTACGAATTGAAATAATTTCACAGCTTTCAGAAATGTACATTTGTTGTTGCCTACATAATTTCTGCTGTTAGTTACTATGGAGAGTAAGTTAAAATAATTGGGGTCAAGTATTTATGGGGTAACATATGATACTTTAATACATAATAGAGAAATATAAAAAAGAACCTAGACTACTAATAAGATCCTAGGCCTCCTTGTTAGATAAAATATTGCTTTTCAGGTTGTGAGAATTTTGAAAACAACAAGCACAAAAGCATTTAGTGTTCCAACTTTTCATGTGGAAGTCACTGAAGGCCAAGAAACAAGGGAGAAGTATTCATTGATGCAATATCAAATCAGCCATTCTGGTCAGAGGCCAAAGACACAGCAAAAGATAAAAATAATTTACTCTTAACACATATGTTATCCATGAAAGTAAGCAAAAAGTGAAAGTGTGAATGGAATCACCACAGGAAAATGGAAATCAAAACTACGATGAGTTATCACTGATTCCAGCAAAACAAAGGTCATCAAAGAGACAAAAGGTAATTTGGGAAGCATCCGCATGCCATTTTTACAGCATAAAATATAAAGAGGCAAACAACTTTTACCTAAAATGCCTTCAAAAGGAAGAAAACTAAGATTTTATATTATCAAATATTTAAAAATAAAATGCTTATGTATTTATAATCATTAGCTGCTCCCAAAAATATTTTTTAACAGTCTTCATAATATCATATGCACAGTATAACAAACTCTCTTTATTTAGACATTGATTGCCAAAACATATGGTCTTATTCTTAACAATTTTTATAATTGCAGTATATTAATAAGCATAGAAATGTATAAAATGAAGTGACTCTGAATCCAATTTATTCTGATCTTAAAAATTATTTAAGAGGTATACAATACATTGCAATAGGATTTGCCAATTTGCCATTGACTTGTAGACTTGTATTTTCAATTATATATATATATATATATATATCCTTCAGATGTGATCTCAGAGCTGTTTTGAGTTATTTCAGGTGTCACCAACTGCCTGTTTGTAACACTGACAGAACAATACTCAACTTCTGCAGTAGGCTTATTATTATGAAGACAGAGACACTCATTTTAATTGCTCAGCATGGATGCAAGTAAGAAAGGAACAGAACCCTTCTCTCTTCTGTTGGAGCTAAAAGCTATAGCTCTCTCTTCCCATCAGGTTATTCCATATCTTCCTATTTTTTCTTCACCATTGTTACACTTTACCACTTCCACAGCTAATACCACTTACTTCCTTATTCAAACTACTTCAACACATGAGCACATTTTGAATTTCCTCTTCAGGCATCAGTTCGTTCAATTTGCATTGGATGGACTGAGGTAGGTGAATAGTTACTATTACTACACATTTCGACAGAGAAGTCAGCAGTGCACCTGAAGTAGCAGGCAGAAATTTCAGAACCTGAATCATATCTTGCCTACTCCAACATCATCTACTTTCATTATATTACAGTAAACTTATGTCCATTGTAGCTATTTCTGTCAATATCTTAGACATATTCCTTCTAAAAGGATTATGTTACTCTCCATAAGAGTAACTTCTGGGGCCTGTCGGGATGGCTCAGTGGTCTAAAGCGCCTGCTTGGGAAGGCTTGGGTGGCTTCAGGGACCATGGTTCGATCCCCGGCACCACATGCTGCGCCAGCCCTGCCCTCGGGGCGGGCTGAGCCGGCCATAAAAATGAGTGAATAAACAAAGATTCTGAAACAAGAAAAATAAATAAATAAATAAATAAAATAAAATTCTAAAAAAAAAAAAAAGAGTAACTTCTGAACCACATAAGGGGAGAGTGTGTTAATATTTAAATTTTGGGGCAAAGGAGATAGCTTGGTGGTCTAAATGCTTGCCTTGCTAGAATGAGGACTGGACTCAATCCCCAGTACCGCATGTTGTGCTGGCTGGGGGAACTCCAGGTGCGTGGTGCTAGCCACGGAAAATGGGGTGTGACAGCACACACCTGTACTGGGGGTGCTGAGACAGGAAGATCACTAGGGGTCTGAACTATGCAGCAAGACCTTTTACCAAATAAATTAATAAATAAAGATTTTTAAAACATAAAAAAAAATTAATTTTGCCTTTTAGCTAGGATTCTTACTTATTTGAGCTCTCTTTATTTTTTAAAAGGTGAAGTTGCAAGGTTACCTTTATGTTAATGTCATGATTGGACTCTGTACTCTCTGTCCATCATGGTCGAAGATGTTTAGATAAAACTTTTCTTTTTCTTAACAACATAAGATTTTAGCTCAATAGTTCCAAATTCACACATTGAGTTCTATTTTATAGTTTTCTTATCCTCGAGTAGTGGTTTCTGTTAAACTTGATACATTATCTATATCTTCTAGTCAATCAGAAAACAGAATGGATCTAACATCAAGAAAACTAGATTGTGGGCCGGCCAAATAGCTCAGCAGATTAAAGTGCCTATTTAAGCAGACTCAGGGGCCGAAGTTGAAGTTCAATCCCTGGTGTGCTGTGCCGGCCTCATTCCAGGGGCGCACTGATACGGCGATTAAGACTGGGCATGGTAGAGCACCTGTAATCCCAGCTCTTGCGAAAGTGAACACAGGTGGATCATTCTAAATCCAATCTCCATAGTGAGACCCTGTACACGCTATAGACTCTGTACTTACACACACACACACACACACACACACACACAAATTGTTGGGCTATTCTCAAAATTTTCAAGTCATTAAATCAGTGATGTGAAAGTACTTGCTTATTAGTGCCATTTCGTCTGAATCCAATTAATTCTTTTGAGCTTCAAGACAAGTTATGAAAGTATCAGTGCTTAACAATTTCAAAATTATTTATTTCCTTCTTTTTATATAGTTGCCATGAATTATGACAGGCTGCCGCTTCACCTCTTGCTTTCAGTACTTGTTAAGCCACTTGGGCAGTGCAAATGTTTCCAATACATAAGCTCACTTCTCAGTAAAGCATGCTCACATCTTTGAAATTTTGCAAAAATGCTTTGGGAGCACTAATTACCACTTATGGCTTGTCCATCACTGCCTTATTCTTTGGCCAATCAAACTTTAGTTTCTTAGTCCACATATGAATTTAATTCCTAATCCTAAATTTTTCTTTATGATTTAATACTGTGACTTCTTAGAAATATTTTACAGTACAATATAAAAAGATTATCTTACTAAAATATTGTTATGGAAGTTATTAATGAAGGAAATTCATCTTGAAAACCTGGAGCTGTCTTTATGTGAATAGTGATACCATCTTAAATTGACAAGACATCTGTCAAAATGTCAGGATTTAGCACATTTAAACATTTCTTTTTAACTCTAATTGACCCTATTAACCACTTTGGTGGAAATAAAAACAAGATACTCCTGTAAATCCAAGAAAATTTATACTTGATCTATATTGCTGGCCTCTTGAAATGTATTGGTTCCTTAAACCTTTTAATATTATTTAAAATAATTAAGTTGACATAAAAAGTCATTGATTATCATATAAAAATGTAGTTTGAAACTAATAAAAATAACCTGTGCATTGTACAACTTTTTAACAAGATTTTATTTGATGAATTGTCTAGTCAAATGAATTATAAGAGGTAATAAAATGGAATTTCAAATTTTACATTAATATATGCCCAAAGTCTTCCTTAATATTTGGTTATGGTAGAATATGCATCCATTTGAAGACAAGGCACTAAGTACATCATCTATTCTTTAAAATATATGTACTGAGACTTAGAAATGAATATTTCTTCCACAAGTCCAGACAGATAACAAAGGGAGAGAAAATATTTACTTCAGAGCTGTTACTACAAACAAATTCACAGGCCTATATCTTAGCAAATATATTGTATAATTCCTAACTTGGCTATGTCATTTGTGTACCCTGAGATTGAAGATGGGGTTGTCTTCTGGTAAGTATGTCCCAGGGACGACAACACAGACAACTGATACAGGAGGATCGAATACTTTTGTAATATGTGCGTTGGCTAAGCAAACCTGAAACAGCTGAGGCCCAGGAAGAGTTCTGAGGAACGATGACCTGTACGTGAGTACACAGCAGAATCCTGGCAATCACGACAAGTTAGAAGTCAGACATGAAACAATTACTATGAAGTCAACAATATGCAATGTATTAATTACTGTAACTGTCGTACTAACCTGTTGTGAAACTGTCATCTCATTGCTATTTCTTTCTCATTATAAGTAATAAAAAAGGCAAAACAACAACAAAAGCCAAGTTAAATGTCAGCTGTGCACACGTGGGGTGCTGACGTAGATTATACAGTGTAACAGAGCCCATAGGGAATTGGCTTAAAAGAGTAGTCCAAGAGAAAAGCCAATGAAATCTTGGAGGACGCTGCAGGAACTACATATTCATAATTTTGGAAACTCTAACGATACCACTGATCCAGGTACAGATTTACTCCCAAAACAATTCATTATATGGTTGTCAAGGGCGATGAATAGCCACAAATGTAATTCCTTTCTGGAAATTTCTGACTTGCATAGGAGAAAAAGTAACCAGGAAACAAAGTTTATTCACCTTTTGCTGCAATGTTTAAACTTGATAGTACCAATAGTACCAACTAAAACTAAGTATAGTGATGTGAAGTGGTGTATAATTTCTAATATAACTTTGCTACAGGCACCAAAACTATGTCATTTCTGATTTGTAGGAAGTTGGAGGGAATAGAGGAATCATCTAGACAATGAATTTGAGTTGAGGGATGTTTATTTACTTGCACGTTTGCAGAATATAATGATTGCTTTCAGCCTCAGAGTTGGTACATGTGACCCACACAAGTTAATTCTTTTTATCTGGGCCAAAAACCATATTCTTGACAGGCTACAATTTTGTATTTCCTTGAATTTCCAAATATCTGTGTCAAAATTGTGTAACTGCTTCTATCACATTGTATGGAAAGTTATTAGAATATCAATGATGGTCAGAAAATATCATTTACAAG